>CM021103.1:649043428-649095300 GCA_007115665.2 Sequoiadendron giganteum | reverse complement strand
AGAGAGGTGGATGGCGCAAGACAAGGCAAGTCCGCCCATGGCATGGAGAGAGCCAAGTCCGCCCTTGGCACAAGGAGGTCAAAGTCCGCCCAAGAAAGTCAAATGGCATGAAGGTCTCCAAGTCCGCCCAGCAAGATAGGAAGTGGCTAAGGCATGATGAAGTCCGCCATATGGAAAGTGGCATGGAAAATGTGAAGTCCGCCCAGCCTAGAGAAAAATGGCAAGCAACTTATGAAGTCCACCATATGGAAAATGGCATGAGATATGAGAAGTCCGCCCCAAGAAGTGTGGAGAAGGGTAAAATTATGAAGGGGTCCGCTCCAAGGTGTTTGGAAGGGGTGAAATTACATAGAAAATTCGCTATTAATTGAATTAAATGGTGAAATTACAAGTAACGTTGGCCATTGGACAAGGCAAGACCAAAACCCGCCATGGCAAGAGAAGGGTGAAGTCCGCCCTAGACAAATACAAGATAAAACACGCCATTGGCAAGGAATTATGAGAAATTTGCCCAACTTTAGAAGATAAATTTTTCTAAGGCATAAAAATGAAGAAATGTCTAGAGAGAGAAGAGGTTAGGACGGCATGAAAATTACTCCTTAACAGGACGAAATGAAATTCTTTGGCAAGAAATGAAGAATGCAAGGCAAGGCAAACCATGAAGTCCGCCCCTCTTAGCTTGGAAAAATTCCTAAGGCATGAATAAAAAATGGCAAAATGGCAGAGAAATCTCCAAGTTCGCCCAACCCAGAAGGAGAGAGAAAATGAATTATTTGGCTAAGTAAAATGTCCAGAGAGGTCAGAACTCCACCTAGAGAGTTGAAATTTGGCAGATGAACTATTGAGCACATTTTGGCTAGGCGGATAATTTGAAAAGAGATATTTTGCCTCGGACGAACAAACTTAGCCATGTATCAAGGTTAAACGGGTTGGAATTTTAAATATTTTAATATTTTTAATTATTTCCCAACACTTAGGGAATTTTAATTAAAAAAATTCGAAGTCCGCAGATTATTTGGAGGATTAAATTATTCTGCCTTAGATAAATTGCCATGATTCAAAGATTTAAAGAACGTTGGAAAATTAATTTTGAACAATTAATTTAATATCTTTTGATATTTTCTCCAACACTTAGGCAATTTTTTGAGAAATTCGAAAATTTCAAACAGAGGTGGCACAGGGATGAAAATTAGAAACTTTCCTCGACAACTGAAAATGAAATTAGAAACTTGCCGATCTGAGAAGAAAAATGTTTCTAAAAATTGGAAGAAAATCAGAAAAAAAAGAAAGCAATTCCTTGAGGAAAATCGCACTTCTCAGCCATAAAATGAGTTTCAACAACTCATTTCTTCACAATTTCGGCTGAGAAGAGGCTATCTTTTTTGAATCTTCTGGGAATCGTTTGCGAAGGAAAATTTAGTGCAAGTAACGTTGTTGTGAGAATCGAGGTAGCAATTTCTTGTTGACAGGCGTGATTTTTAGGAAGAAATAAGTCATTTCTTGGCTGAAAATCCCACTTCCCAGCTTTGGCGCACTTCTTCTGGCAGATTTTCTGAATTTTTAAATTCATTTGCAGCCAGAACACGATCTTTGAGGTTTGGAAGTTAATCGGCAATATGTTTACACCTCATTCCTATCTTCTACTTCATTTCCGGCACGAATTTCATTCATAGATAGGCGAATTTATTACTTTCAGCTTGCTTTTTGACAGAAATTTCAATTCAATAAGCTGAAAAGTGCGATTTTTGTCCAAATTACACCTGGAGTAATTTGATTTTAAAAGTTTTTATATTAATGTTAAGCATTTTGTACTTGCAGGTCGACAGTCGATCAAGGAGGAACATCCAGGAAAGCACAGATGAAGTTTGCAAGCAAAGGATCGCAGCCAGAAACTAGAATTAAATCCAAATGGAAAGACGTCTCGGACACCAACCTTGGCCACATTGACCTCGAAGAATTTAAGAAGAGAATATATGGGCATAATGGACCTTTGCCAACGCCCGCCGCCAGAAGGATGGTGAGAAATGGTATCTTCCAAGCTGCCGGATTTCCGCCTGCACTGGAGTGTGCTGAATTAATGGTGGAGTGTGCGCTGCATTATAATACTGAGTTAAGACAAATTGTGGCACCTGATGGGAGAATATTGGCGCATCTGGGAGAGGTGGCCATACAGGAAGCCTTCGGCATTCC
The DNA here is from genome assembly GCA_007115665.2 of Sequoiadendron giganteum. NCBI lineage: Eukaryota > Viridiplantae > Streptophyta > Pinopsida > Cupressales > Cupressaceae > Sequoiadendron > Sequoiadendron giganteum. Next base: position 649,093,110 of record CM021103.1, on the reverse strand, counting down.
TAAGTATCCTAAGACTACCTACAAGACTAAAGAAGATGCCCAGAGATTGTATGATGAGCAGCCTGACCTTTGTGCCGCCAACATCAATAAGTCATGGCTGGACAAACCTAGGCCGTCGGTCAAGAAAATGCCCAAGAAGTTGATGAGTACGGACTTCAAGGAAGACTACGGAGACATCATTATCTTGCTGAACAGAATAGCAGGCAGTCCTTTGGGGGCGCCATTTGAGCCATGGATGTACTATTTTATTGAGGACATCACAGAGGGCGTAAAGATATTTAACTGGTCACGAATGATTAGCAACAACCTCCACGAGCAGCTTGTCAACTTAGAGAAAACTAAAACGTTTTATATGAGTTCTTATGTCATCTACATGTTGGCTAGGACTTACAAGTATGCAGGCTTTATATGCAAGGGCACAATCGGCGGTGGATCAAATGAGCTGAAGGCATACGACTGCTATCCACAATTGCAGTTGAAAGAAAAGGCGCACTTCCGGCGAGCTCATGACGCCTTCCTCATGTATATCACCAGAATACTCCGGGGAGGGACGCATCAACGGCTGACTCTTGAGGCCAAGAAGCTGATTGGCAAATATGGGTCATGGTTTATCCAATATCCCCGATACACGTACATCAGAATCCAGGGATTCACTGGGAGCCCATATCGTTTGCCCATTTTCCCAACTAACAAGATGGTCTTGTTGGAAGTACTAAGGCAGCTAGAAGAATTTCAGGGCCTCCAACGGACAAAGCAAAAGGCGGCAGTAACCTTTCCCTTCTTTATAGGGAACATGCTAGAGTCTTGTCCGTCATCACAGGCAGCAGATAGTGCCAGGCTCGAGATTCAGCATTATCCTTTTGCTACCTACCCATCTAGGAGCCACTTCGACCCGCATCACCATATCAAGACGGTGGATGGAAGGAGGTACAAGCATAGGGTCGAACTGGAAGATTTTTGGGCAAATGTTGCGGACGAGTTTGAAGTTAGGCGAAAGATGTGGTCCAGATTGCCTGTTAATTTGATCAGAGCAACAGAACTTTGCCGAGTGCTGGATCAGTTGGAGGAAGATGGACAACAGGTACAGCCGAACCTTGATGAGACCTTGCCTTTGCCGATGGTTAGATGGTTAGAACCCGAGCACGCCGATTTGAATACTTTGATGAGACCAGTCATCAAGTATACACAGTGATGGGTTGATCAACAGATTCAGGAACTCCGGCGAAAAAGGATAACCTTAACTTATGATATGTTGAGTGAGGCGGAATCCTATTCTTCCAATGCGGACGCATCCCACGGCGTAGAGATGATAGAGGCCACCACTTCCAGGAAAATGAAGGAGATAGCTACAGGCAAGGAGCCAGTTAGGAAGCAGGCTAAGGTAAAACCTTCCCACTCGGCCGCATCTAGGAATATTGAGGAGATGTTGACTACTGTAGACGCTTCACTGGCTGACATTAGGGATCCTTCCCCGATTCCGGAAAACAATATGGAGCCTCAGCCGGACGAAGATGCGCCACCATCTCCCACGGGCACAGAAATATTGGAGTCCGATGATGAAAATGTGGACACCCAAAATGAGGGTTTCCAGGAAGGAATGATTTCAGCCCTTAGGGGAATTCTGGACGTTCCTGACAGACAAGACAGGCCTAAGGATGAAGGCATAGAGCAACTGACGATCCCGGATTGGCTAAGGGAGAGGCTGAAAGTACAGGCGCCAGTGGAGGAGCCAGAAGAGGATGATACTGCTGACTTCTTGGCCAGACTTACGCAGACTGCAGTTAAGAAGCCAACAAAGAAATTCTCGAGCATACAAAGAGATGGAGCCGGCAACAGGACAGTGCAGATCACAGTACCTACAATGGACAGGCCACAGGAGGACATGGCTCCACAAGATTATGCCATCACAACCATTGACTTGGGCCCAACCACGAAGGGCCAAGAAATTGAAGACTTGGACAATTCTGTGTCCACTATCAAGTCAAGGTTGGCAAAGGAGGTAGCCAAGAGGAAAGAGTGCCAGTTAGAAATTGAGCACCTAAAGGGGTATATCCAACACTTGATCAAGCCGCTTGATCAAGACAACACGGCAGCTCCTCTACTTCTGAACTTTTCACAGGGGGCTGTTAAAGAGATAGAAGAAAATATGGTCACCGTTCAGGAAGCCAGAGAATGGATAGCAGCAAAGGGGACTGAAGCTGAGGCATTCGTGGAGAGGTTGACTCTGGTTTATGGTCAAGCCACCGCCCTACTTTCTAGGTTGGCTGCTTTGGCAGAAGTATGGGATAACCTTCCGGATGTGCAAGATAGTATAATCCCTTGCCTTAGGATTTTGAAAGGAGTTCCTAAGCAGGAGCTTATAGAAGGAGGTGTTATTGCAGTAGGAGCAGCCTATGACTTCCACACCTGGTATTGGGCCTTGATGGCACGAGGCGAAGTCTTGGAGAGGGTGAAGGTTGATGGTATCAAATTGGAAGAACAGGTCAAAGAAGTTCAGGCCAAACTCCTCAACATGATTGCCGATATCCTGGATAAGGAGGCTCTACGAGAGAATGACCTGCAGTTAGAGGTTTTGAAAGGGAAGGTCCAAGAAGGCATCTTTGCCATCACAGGACCTATTTTGAAGCAGGATTGGGCCAAATTGGCGAACTTCTTAAGCATCCGAGAGTCTTTTGAGAAGACCAAGCTAGAGTGGGAGGATACCTTTGCCAGATGCGCCAAGAGTGTGGACGGACTGGAATTCAGGATTGGAATGCTTCCTCAGGTCACCATGGATGAAGTTGCCTTGATTGTGTCCAGATTCATTGAACACACGGCAACGCGGGAGGATCGAGATGTAATTCCTTGAAAATAGCTCCAAAGCGCCACATCACCCTGTCAACTCTCTGTTTACTGAAGTCATTTTGGGAAACCCTAATTAGGGTTTATTTGTTTTAATCTTGGCCGTTGGCTCATTTTTAATCTGAGCCGTTTATTCAAATTCATGAACTCTATATAAACTTGATTGTTCTCATTTACAATTTGTGAAGTGAGTAGTATAATATTGTTGCGACAAGACTATTTCCGTCAATAAAAGCTCTAGTGCATGATTTGCTTAGAATCACTTTTGTTTTCAAATAGTGTGCAAGGTTTAATATTTCTCCTTCAACACTTAGAGTAGAATTAGATTAGCATTTCATTTATATGTTTGTTAAGTGGATGATAGATTCGATAGCAGTGATAGATAAGATTTAGCTCATACTTTTGTCGAATGGATGATTTGTATTCGATGTGCAAAGTTAGTCTGAGCCATTAAATTGTGGATGCTTAACTTCTGTTTGTTTTCAATTCAAACATGAAAATTATTATCACTTCCTTTGAAGATTGCACCCACTTTGCGTAGTTGTCCAAAGGAGGCAAAACAAAGTGTGGTTACCCTATTTTATCTCGTCACTGTCGTCTCTTGAGTTCTTAGGAGTAGTTTAGATTTCTAAACCCTTATCCTTTTGCCTTTTTTTTTGGAAAAACTGAAACACCCATCTAAAGAGCCTCAATGATAAAACTGTCTAAGTCCTCGACCCGAGAAATGAATTTTATGTAAGTCCCTTTGTGATTACCAGCAAATCACAACGCCCACTGACCTTGTCCATATGTCATAACCTGGCCAAAAGAAACATTGGAGTCATTGTATTATCTTCTAGGTATTTGCAATTACTTTTCAAGAGAGGATAAAGTGTCCTTGGGCATTTTATTCTGTGTATGGTGGCGTATTCAAAACACACACCAATAGAATTGGCGCTAGAAGGAGGGCTTTAAATAGAAAGACTCATTTGTTCAGGACTGAAATAGAGAAAAAGAAGAATTATTTGCTCCACCACTTTTTTACCACCCATATGCTCGCCTCCTAACGCACCAACAGAATTGGTGCTAGAAGGAGGGCTTCGAAAGAAAATTCTTTGATCCATCATTGTTGTGCGCAGAGTTGAAGGTAGTAGACATGATAAAGAATGGTGTTGCCACACGAGTTCCCATTTAACGTGCCGCTGGAACAGCCAGAGCAAGGTCAGACAGATATTCTTGGCCAGTTGCACTCACTATCATGGCAGACACAAGTAGATAGCGCCCAATTCAGACAAACAAGTCGCGTTCTTGCTCGAGAAGAAGAGAAGAGAGAATTCATCGAAGGAGCTATTGAAAGGCACCTGATAAGACAGAAGATCAACCGCTTGAAGAGAGCTTTTGACTACATTGAACATGCAATTGCTTCCGGATCATTGACAAGATCAGGCTTTACCCGTAAGATGAAGAATGGTACTTCCGACCAGCCTTCCTCTTCCCGGACAGGAGCCTAATCCAGTGTTGCAGCCTGACTTGGGATTCCACGACGAACAAGAGGACGTGATAACAGAATTATACAGCTTAGCGTGGAAATTGAAACGAAACACGCCTGATTGGATGCGCATGAGCTTTATTCTCGAGGAAGAAGAAGAGATTGCCCAAAGGATCGAATTTCGCGTTCAACAAGACTTGCTTGTTCAAAGATTTGAAGCTCTTCAACGGCAACAGGCAAATCCTCCAGCTCCAGAAATAGCTCCGGCACAACCTCGACAAGCTTAAGAGGAGATACACTGGATCGCATTAATTCTTTCTCTCCTGACAGACTAAGGAGGATTACTAGGTCAACCCCAAGTTCATTCAAAGAATTTGTGGAGCTATCGCCTTTCAAGCAGAGAAGAAAAACTCAAATAATTCAAGAGGGAACATCAGGCGAAATCAATCTTGGCGGAGAAGCATCAAGCGAGCATCTTTTTGGTTTCTCCCAAACTTCGCCACCAAGCACTCCGGTTTCAGGAGCCGTCCCAGTGAATAATCAACAAGTGCTGATTCAACCTGCCCGGCTGGCGCAGCCGATCCAACCCAACTTGGCAAATCAACCAAACGTTCCGATGGCATGGCATCCAGCTAACGCGTCTCCCATGACGTTCGCCGCATACCATGATATGCCTAAAAATCCGGAACATTTTTGTTCCAAGTTTCATAGCGGCGACTTAAACCACACTGTGGATGAGCACATCAAACTATTTGAAGATCTCCTCCAAAATAGAGACATCCGAGAGGAAGATGTTGCATGCCGGTTGTTTCCTTACACTTTTGATGATCAAGCGTCTTACTGGTATATCCATTTACCAGCTAACTCCATTACCACGTGGCAAGGAATGAAGGCAGCATTCTTGGAGAAATTCAGGGCGCCAATTTCGGCAACCGATCTATACAGGCAATTCGTGGAGGTGAAAAGATAAGAACACGAGCCCATCAGTACTTTCAATAATAGATTTCAAAGGGCATACACAAGATTGCGAGATCCTTACAACTTGGATAATGCTGCAGCACTGCCCATCTATTATGAGGCCTTGGATCGTCTCACGGCCATGTTTGTAAAGTCCAAAAATCCAGTCCCTGCCAACTTGAAGGAAGCATATGCTGAAGCAGTAACAACAAGCAATGGTCCCGGAGTGGGGGTTCCCCAAGGTTCACTCCAATACTTAGGGAATTCAACTTCCCAAAATCAAGTGCAAGACATCAATCGTGCTCTGGCTCACCAGACACCCATGATGAACCCGGTTCCCACTAGCAGCAATCAATTGGTTCCGCACCCAGGAGCTCCAATGTCTCAAGCACCACCGACGCAGCCTGTATACCTCCAGAACGTGACAACTTCCACCAGAAGTCAAGAGGAGAAAGATGAAATGAAGGAGCTAATTGATCAAGTTAAAAAGTTGTCGACCGACGTCACCTATCTGAAGGGTCAGACAAGTCAAATACAGAATTTTCAAAGGAATTACCAGCCACAGCAAAATAATCACCAGAATCAAAATCATTCCGGATATACAAGGGATAATCAAAATTACCAAGGAAACAATCAAGGGTTCCGAAATAACAATTCGGGCTTCCAGAAAAAGACTTGGAATACAGGACCAAACAATGGTACTGTACCATCTCCCTTGGACAATCCACCTGCAGACAGCCGTCCTGCAGATAAAGTATTCTTGGCCGAAGCAGCATTATCAGGTTGGTGCCGATTACACAACACGGACCAACACTCAGAGTTGCACTGTCGTGAATTCCAAGTAGCGGCAGATATTTTCAGAAGCGAAAGAAGAAATTCAGAAGCAGAAGATCCGCCAGCAACCGGATATGAGCTAGTTCCCGCGCCAAGATACGACCAAGCCCTTGTAATTGAGAACGTGAGATTTTCATCTTCAGGAATATCCACCATATTCCCCAGTCAAAGATTTCCACCAGCCTCAGCGAATGGTCCGGCAGAAACATTGCAATATCAAGATGGAACGGAGAATTACATTCCAGCCGACCAGCCCACTTCAAACAATGGGTATAGTTTCCCACCATTACACAACAGCGTGTTAGTAGAAGGAACAAGAGAAGTTCAAGCATTTCAACAAATGTCTGGAAACCCACCAAGGGTATACCAGAGAAATGTTCGCCAAAATGAACCCTTGACTTCGTCTATTCCTCCTAATAATTTTCAGACTCCGCCGAATCCAGGTGCGTCCAATGCGCCGCCTCCTCCGAGAGATTCTCCGGAATATCGCCAGCAGAACGTTCAATCAAATGGGACAAGGTAAGTAGTTGTTCCACACGTAGAACAAAGGCGACCAGCGAACCATCAGGTGGAGCAAACACAGACCCAAACAAAAGATCGTCCCAGGGAAGAATTAAAAAGATTGAGCTCATATGTATTGGAAGAGTTCAAGAAGATAAAGGTCAGTCTACCCCTAATAGAACTGATGAGAGTTCTCGAAATTCGGGAGACACTTTTGGGTAGTCTAACCGAAGCTATTGCCCCTAGGAATATTCCTCAAAGTGTGCCAAGTAGAGGAACCTTCGACGCTCTAGCCAATACTAACATCACCGAATGGGAGATATCAGACAGCAGGCCGCGAACGCAGTCTCCTTCAGTAGACCTCAATCAAAGAGACCTAACACCAGAGGAAGTTCTGAGGGACTCCAATATATTTAGAGAAGAAGTTCTGGCTAGTGAATTGCCGCATAATCCGAAGAAGCCAGAATATGTCTCCGGAACACAGAAAGAGAAAAGTCAAAGTGTCAACAATCCAGATAAACACCCAGTGGTATTCTACCAAGGGAAAGACGAGCCTGCTCCATTCCTGCTATCCGTTCGTATATTTGGCAAGATGTTGCACAATTGCCTAGTGGACTTTGGTGCCTCAAGCAACGTAATGCCACTGGCTGTCTGTCAAAGATTAGGACTTGTACCCACAAGAACTAACAAGAAGGTCACTCAGTTGGACAAGACAGAAGTCCCTGTGACGGGAGAGTTAAATAATATCCACATGCAATTAGCCGCAGATCCAAGGATGCAAAGTTGTATCGACATCTCAGTGGTCGATATTCCAGATGGCTACGACATGCTTTTGAGCAGGGATTGGACTAGAAAATTGAATGGATATATTTCCATGGACTTTTCCGATATGTGGCTACCTTGGAAGGGAGTTCCTAACCAAATTAGGATTGATAGTACACCAAGGCTGAAACTGATGATCACCGAGTATGGCGAGAATAACGAGATTCTATTTCTCGAGACTGACTTAGGCTCTTACAGGCCTAAGGCAAACGAAGTATTAATGTTACATGGGTCAACCCACGAGGTTAATGAAATAGCCAACCTTACCGATACTTGTGTGGATGAACCCCAAGATCTTCAAGACAATAACGAGGAAATGTTCGAAAGTTTCTGAAATTTTGTCCTAAGGAGTGTTCACTTGAAAGCAGAATTACACGAACACCTCCATATCCATGATTTATTGCTACCAAATTGGTGTCGGATACACAACACTGCACATTCTGAGTTTGTATGTAAAATGTGCCACAAGGCCGTGGAAGAAGTTTGGAAAAGTATGCCACAGGCGCCAAGTCCTTCATACAAGGGAGAGACTAGAGGTTCTACCTCCGTTATGGTACAAGAGATTGAGCAAGAAGGGAACACAGAAGCACACCTTTTGTCCCCATCACAGCAAGAACAAATTTGGACCTTGCGGTTCGATGGATCTCGATCCAAGAAAGGAGCTGGAGCCGGCTTCGAATTGACCAGTCCAAGAGGAGAGGCATATCTTGCCGCTCACAGGTTAGAGTTCCCCTGCACAAATAATGTAGCCGAGTATGAATCATTGATTCATGGATTACTACTGGCACTAAAGAAGGGAGCAAAAGTCATACACGCTCTCGGAGATTCAGAAATAGTTGTGAGACAAGTAAAGAAGCAATATGTCTGCAATAATAAAAGATTGGCTCGCTACCGTAATAGAGTATGGGATCTCATTGAGAGCCTTGACGCTTTCAATATCCAGTTGGTGAACCGGTCTAACAATCAAGTAGCAAATTCCTTGGCACAAGCAGCCAGTTCATTGGAGCCGCTAGCCATGGAATCTATAAGCCAGTTCACGGTGGAACTCTCGTCCATACCATCCATTCCGGACAATGTCACAAATTTTCAGGTCTTCGAAAATGATGACCATATTCGGGAATTCCTGACCAGTTCAGACGTCTTTGCTGCACAAGTCATTGATGAGGAAGAAACACAAGAAGCCGAGCTAGACGATGATGGTATTCTGAACTTGAAAACCAATATCATCCCCAGAGGAATGATACAGTTAGAACGCATATTTGATCAAGATCAGATCCAAGAAGCCAGAAGCCCAAGGATTGAAGGAGACCAATATGAAAAGATAAACTTGGGAACGGAAGAGAAAGTTAGAAATGTGTGCATAGGAAAAGCTTGTACCCCCATGGAGAAGGATGGAATAATCCGGAACATGAGGGAGTTTATGGATATCATAGCATGGAGCTATGAAGACTTGAGGACCTATGACACCTCAATCATCACGCATACTATTCCTCTCAAGCCCGAGAGTAGGCCGTTCAGGCAACGCCAAAGGCCGGTTAATCCAATACTAGAGCCTCTAATCCATCAAGAGGTCAGGAAGCTACTTTCAGCCGGAATTATATTCCCAGTGCGCCACTCGACGTGGGTCGCCAACCTAGTTCCCGTTCGAAAGAAGAACGGGGAAATAAGGCTGTGTGTAGACTTCCGGAACCTAAATCGGGCTTCAGAAAAGGACAACTATCCGTTGCCCTCGCTGGACGAAGTTTTACAAGTTGTCAATGGATCACGAATGATGTCCTTTTTGGACGGATACTCCGGATACAACCAAGTGCTGGTCGAATATGAGGACAGATTAAAGACAGCCTTCACCACGAAGTGGGGCACTTTCGCCTACAAGAGGATGCCCTTCGGGCTGATTAATGCGGGAGCCACATTTCAGAGGGCCATGGACATCGCTTTCAGGGATTTGATTGGGAAATGTATAATCATCTATATGGACGATCTAACAGTATTTTCAAAAACGAGAGAAGATCATATAGAGGATCTGAAAAAAGTATTCAAAAGGTGCCAAAGGTATGGGATTTCTTTAAATCCTAAGAAGTGTATATTCGGGGTTACCGAAGGCAAGCTGCTGGGTCACTTGATTACGGAAAGAGGAATTCTGATAGATCCTGAGCGCATTGAGGCAATTTCCAGAATCAACCTGCCTACTAGCCAGAAGGAGTTAAGATCTTTCTTTGGGAAGATCAACTTCGTCCGAAAGTTCATCACTGGCTTTGCCGAGATAGTGAAACCTTTGAATGAGATGTTGAAAAAGAATGCTAAGATCGAGTGGACGACACTGACAAAAGGGGCCTTTGAAGAAATCAAACAAGCAATAGTTGAGGCCCCTGTCTTGGTTAGTCCAGACTATACCAGGCCCATTTTATCTGTATTCCTTTGCATCAAAACATTCTTGTGCCGCAATACTTACTCAAAGAACAGAAGAAAGGGATGAACATCCCATTGCATTCATGAGTACACCCCTCTGGGATGCCGAACTAAGGTACCCGAGTGTTGAGAAACAAGCCTATGCACTAGTGAAAGCCATCAAGAAATTCAGGCATTATATCTTAAGGAGTAAGGTTTTCGCCATAGTACCAGATGCAGCCGTTAAAACACTCTTGATGCAAAATGAGCTCAGAGAAAGGAGAGGAAAGTGGGTCGCCACTATCCAAGAGTATGACATCGAGATACAGCCAATGAAGCTGGTTCGAGGGCAGGCCTTAACTCAGACAATGGCAATAGAAGGACCGGGTTTAGTGCAACAAACATACGTGCTAACTGACACTCCTCCAGAGGAGTGGTATTACGATATCACCGCATATCTGATTAACCACAGATATCCTGCACATATGAATTCCACGCAAAAACAAGCTTTCCGGTTGAAATGCCAACGTTTCATGTTGCAAGGGTCAGACTTTACAGAAGAAACCACAAAGGAATCTACTTGAGATGTGTGGGGAACGATGAAGCAAAGATGATAATGGAACATTTCCATTCTAAATTCGAAACAAGGCATGGCGGAAGTCAGGCAACTGCTTGTCAGATACTTAGAGCAGGGTATTATTGGCCCTCCATTTTTAAAGATGCCTACCAACATGTAAAGACTTGTCACACCTGCCAAGTCACTGCAACAAGGGAGAAGAATCCGGCCATGCCATTACAGCCCATAACTGAAGTAAAGCCATTTGCAATGTGGGGTCTTGATTTCATTGGCATGATAAATCCACCATCTTCGGCGCACACAAATACATTCGTGGACCGATGTATCTTGAGAACAAAAAAGAGCAAGTAGATGCATTTGCACATGAATAGAACTATGGATATGGACAAAACAAGGATGGAGATGAAGAATGTTTTGAAGGACATAATATCGAAGAGGCACATGCTCCATTGCTTGTGAGGACTCCCACAAGACAACAAAAATAACCATATATGTATGGTCCACCAAATTTTCGTTTTATTTTGTATAGATAAATTGAGATCCATGAAAGAAGATCTATCTTTTAAGGGAAGCAAGTCTTGGAAGAAGGCCATGAAGGAGATGTTGGCTAGGGCCTTGTATAAATGTGAGACTTGGAGTCTGGTTGTTCTTCTTGATGGAAGAAAATGTATTGGTTGCAAGTGGGTGTACAAAAAGAAGTTAATGGTGAATGGTACAAGTCATGATTGGTGGCAAAAGGATATTTGTAAATTGAGGGAATACTTTTTGTAAGATTTTCTCTTTTAGAGCTGTATTGAATTCCATTAGATTTCTTTTGTATATTGTTGCTGCTTTTGATCTTGAAGTAGAACAAATGGGCAAAGAAAATCTGGTTTGTAAGTTAAAATAGTCTTTGTATTGTCTGAAGTAATCACTACAAATGTGGTATCAAAATTTTGAGTCAAATGTCTTGGAGGTCAGGTTCGCAAGGAGAAAAATTGATCATTGTGTCTACCACAAACATCTAAGTTATCACATTTGAATTATTTTTTTATGTGTTGATGATACACTACTCATTGGAAAGAAGAAGACAATAATTAAGAAACTTAAAGCTCAACTTCCAAAGAAATTTGACATGAAAGATTTAGGGGTTGCAAAATACATTATGGGTACAAAAATCAATATAAATAGAACTAACAAAAGGCTGTGGTTGAATTGGAGGATATGCACTAAAACTATTTTCTAGAGGTTTAATATGCAAGATAGTAAACCTGGAAAGACCCCTTTATGTTTAGGAACTAAGTTGTATTTGTGTAATGTTCCTTGATTAGATTTATCCTAAAAGTATAAAGCATAAGTTAGGATATCTATTTTATTCTAACAACACATCACTTTATTAATATAAATGATTATGACAACCTGTTTGCATCCTATATTATTAATTAAGCATATAGTAACTAGTTCATGATTAATTCATCATAGAGTGGATAGTTCAGAAAATAGACAGTTAGATGCATTAAGGTTCAATGTATAAATCCACATGATAAGGCTATGATTCATTACTCTCGACCAAAATAGATCTTTGCCTTGTCTCCTCTTTCCTAGCCTCATTGGATGGTAGAATGACTGTGCAAAGGGCGCGTGAACAATCTCAAAGGGGACTCCCTCAAGGTGTTCAACCCGTCTTGGGACCGTCCTCTAGAGGATCGAATTACCCGCCTTTCCCTCCGCAAACTCCCTATCCTTGCTGAGTGCTAGCAAATGGAATTGTTTTGACCAAGATCTATTCTTCAGGGTAAAGTCATAGTTTCTAAACGAGATACAATAATTGCTGCAAGCAATATTATTGTGGCTAGACAAATAACATATTAACAATGCTATAAGAATCATGGATAATCTTATTATTCCAAAATATTCTTATGTATAAAATGTATTTATCAACCATCAATAATATATTTACCAATGAAATTAAATATATTTATCAATCATTAACTGTTATTTAAATTCTTAATATATTTGTCCATCATCAATATCTAAATTTATAATATATTTACTAAATGTCATTTTCTAAATATATATGAGAGTATTTAAATACTTCCACCTGATACTTACCACTTTAATGGGTTCGATCTGCATAACCATTATCACTTCTCCCAGCCAAGAGAATATTTTTATAGATGATTTGCTGTTTAGAATATGTTCTTTTGTCCTTATCCCTTGGTGTCCAATTGCCTTGGATTGGTCTTCCTTTTTATAAGCCACTCTCCAAAAAGTCATACCTCCCTTGATTAGGGACGTGTCTTTTATGCAACAGCTGCCTTTTCGGAACTAATTCATAACTAAGATTATGTGTTTTAGCAAACTGAAATTGCTGCATCCTTTGGCATATTCGTTGTGTCTAGGAACTGTTTCATTATTATTTCCTTTGTGATTTATTTTAGCCAACAGATTTATTTATTACTTTATATTTATTAGATTTATTTATGTAGTTTATGTTTATGAGTTTCATTACTATTCCTTTTATTTTATATGTTATATTTGTTTATTTATTATCCTTCTACGATTTCTTAGGAAATAATATTTGTTACCTTAGAATATAGGTTATCATATTTATAAATTCATAATTTCAATTATTATTATGATCAGATTCATTATTGCAATAACGGTTATTCCATAATATTTATATCGTAATTTTAATACTTATCTATGATAATCATGATTAAGATAGTAATGGTTAAATTGTTAATATTATAATTATCTATGATAATGATAATTATAATAATATTAAATAGTTAATGTTTTTAATTTTTATTTTGTTTATCTTGTTTTCGATGCTTTGTATTTCAATGCTACAATTTTGGGGACATGACAATTTGGAACAATGTCCTAATTCTCAAGAGGAACTTGAGGACATGTAAATTGTTCTTTATGCAAGTGTTGTAGGAAGCTTGATGTATGCCATGGTCAATACTACTTAAGACATTACCCAAGTAGTGGGAGTTCTTAGTAAGTTTATGTCAAATCCAGGCAGAGAACATTGGACCTATATGAAAAGGCTCTTTAAATACTTGAGAGCAACTTCTGATTACTATATTTGTTATCATGAGATTGATGATGTTGGCAGGGTGTTGAATATTTAGGTCTTTATGGATTCGAATTGGGTTGGAGATCTTTATTGTAAAAGAGCTACAAGTGGCTATGTTTTTACTTTGTGTGGAGTAGTAACCTGAGTGAGTAAAAGGTAACCTATAATTGCTTTATCCACTATTGAAGCTGAATATATGGTTGCAACACATGTTTGCAAAGAAATTGTGTGGTTATAGATATTAAGTGCTTGTATTGTTTTTAAGAGCAAGACAATGACAATCAATTGTGATAGTTAGAGTGCAATTGTTTTAGCAAAGAACTTGATATACCATGCTTGTGTCAAGCATATTGATGTCCAATACCATTTTGTTTGGAGGATGGTAGAGGCTAAGAAGGTTCAAATGGAGAAAGTTGATACTTTGGCAATGTATCAAATTCTCTTACAAAACTTGTGAGCACTCGTAAATTCTAGTGGTGATATGGGTTTAACTCTTACCTACCCTCACTCTTATTCTCATTTCTTTGTAATTCTCCTATAGTGAACACCAAGAGGGAGAATGTTGGAATTCATTGAGTTGAGTGTTGTTCACCTTTGGAGAATTCCATGTTTGCAAAGTAGACCAATAGTTCACAACTGCCAACATGAGTTGAGAAGAGTCAAATTTAATGTATGACAGTATGACTTATTGGTTTTAAACCAATGTTTAACATTGTTGAAGACTCACGAGAACCATTGATCATTACATGACATGGTATATTGGAGTAGCTTTGCTTGTTTTAGAGTTACTTTCAATCTTGTTCTTCGTCAACTATTGTTATAAGTGTTGTGTTGGTTATTCAATTCAATCCGTATGTTGACATGTATCCATTGATCTTTGCTTTGATCATTGCAGAGCATTGGTGTTCACATTCATGTGATAGTTTAGCTGCAAAAATAGAAAAAAGTTTGGATGATTAAGTACTTTTAGTCTTGTGCTCCTACCTCTAAGATCAAAAGATAGGTCTAGGTTGTTTCTTTCAAGCATTTTGTTTACATGCAAAACCCTAGAAGATTGTTTGTGCAGTGTGCATAATCTACAATGTAGTTTATTTGCTTTAGATTTTGGGAATAGATTAAATCAGAGAGGTTCCCTTGCTAATTTGAAAAGAGGATTTCCTCACACATTGTTCCATTTTGTGTTGTCAAGAAAGTGACAAATTAAAACACTCACAACATTGAGATTCATCATCACTACATTGGGAAGCTGGTTGATCTTGGAGACATCTCTCTTCATTACTGCACATCTCAAGAGTAGTTTGCTAATTTAATGACCAAACCTCTTGGTCCTGATTTCTTTGTCTAATTTTGGGACAAACTTGGAGTTGTTTGTAATAAGTATTTAAGTTTGTTAATATCCCATTATAACTTCGATTTTTAACCATTGTGTAACTTTCCATTGATATAATAAATAATTCATTGGGCTACCGCACATCATGTAGTGCCTCATTGCTCTTTCAATCTCATTTCTTCATTCAATTCTATCAACACAAAGGGACACATGACTCTTACGAGTTGGAAGGGGGTGATGAAAATGTGTAAGCCAATATTTTCGCATCTTTGGTCACTATGTTATACTTTCCTAATATTTGACATGGTCAATTGTTAACTGGTTGAAATGCTTATGGGATGTAGATTCTTTAGGTTAGATCAAATACATTCTAGGTTAATGAAAATTTGGGTGGTTATATTTGACCCATTCTATTTTCATTTCGCTATATTCCCTTAATTTGTTTGTTTTAGCAACTGATAAATTAGTGAGATGAGAATGAATATGATTGTGTGCTAACTTGGTTATGACAGAAACGAAAGATGAAATAAGTTTTTTGATGTGCATGACAGGTGTGTGGATAAAGCCGAAGAAAGTAATCATGTTAATGTCCACAGATTACCAAAAGAAGTTCAAGGTTTAAGCATTATAGTTTTAGACTACCACAATTATCTGAATGCAATTCTCAATGCAACCTCTTAAAAAGGTCGTTGATTAACACCCCTAAAAACATTCTCTAACAGCAGTGTTGTAAATTTATACCTTTTGACTAGCACAATCCTTTATCAACTTCAAATTTCTTAAAAGCATTCATGACATGGTAGATTCTTGCCATAATTTTTTTTCATTTTTGACTTATCACTTCTGATCAGATGTTAATATTGCTTTGATGACTCTATTGTTACTCTATCTCTGACTTAATGTTTGATGTATGTGCTTAGCGTGCAGAAGCGGCCTTGATGAGCAAAATAGAGGATCCAATTGTCCATAAAGTTCGGGATGTGGCTCCAAATAAGGTAAGCATCAATAGTAAAGTTGAAAGATTCAACAATTCTTTTCTCCATAAGAAAGGATAAATTATTTGAGAATACATTTGAAATGGAAGTATTTTAGTTCGTCTTTCATTTCAACTGTAAGTATTTTAGAGGTCAAATATAGATTATTTTCATTTGTAATTGGAATGAACTTAATCTGTTTTCCCAAGTGAGCGTTGTTGGCACAAATCAATATTAAAGTGATTATTGATGCTTTGTTTGTTAAAAAAATGCATCAGCAAATGGATGCTTTAAGTTTTCATATCAAGGTTCTGATGACTTATTGATTCAATATCAGATCAAATGCATTCAGAATCACCAATGTTTTGTCTTCAGGTTAAAGTGTCAACATATAATCGATCCATAAACATGGGCTCAGCACCCACTACAAACTTACACTTATCAGCACATACCTTAATCAGAACCAAAAAGAAACTACTCACACCATGCAACGGAAACAGAGTTAGATGAATTCAAACTTATGCCAAAACAGAGAAATGAATTGGCCACATCATAAGTTCTAACTTGACTCTTCAATTTGCCACCGGGGACAGCAATCTACACGAAGGCATTTCTCATTCAAATATTACAGAACAGATTTAAATGGCAATCATTCCCTGCAAAGCGATGGAGAAAGGACAGACAAGGACCACATTCCACTTTCCAAGCAATGCCACAGCCACAGGAAATTGACCAAGACTCCTCACAGGCCGTTATACTCCTTCAATGCAATCGATGCTTTCAGCATCACCTACGCAGCCCTCTTCAATCTTTGTTCCCTTGTCAGAAAACCCCAAATTACTCTCACCGCTTCAACTGCGCCAAGCTTCCAGCATGCTTGAACATCATGAAGTCAAATTGCACCATCCATATCCTGCCTCTGGTAAGGGGTTCGATACACCAGGTAACAAGAATTCTCTCAACTGAATGTAGCCACCTTCCCTTTTTTTTGTGTCATGATGAAGAGAAAGAAATTACAAACTTGTTACCGTGCCAATCTTGCCACCTGTCAAAATCCAACAACAGAAAACCCAAAAGAAAGAATAAAACCAAAAGTTAAGACCAAAAACTCCGATGCCCCTGCATCAGGTTCACATTGCTGCAGGCACATAGGCCTCATTGCAAACAATTTAAATGAATGTGATTAGTATGTTATACATTCTTTTCTGGATCATCTCTTTTGATTTGTATGCACACATCAAGACAACAAACTGTTCTTGTATTGGCAGCATGTAATACATTATTTAGAGATACTATGGTTATTTAACAGGGCAGCAACTATTTTCAATTATGTCCTGGCTAGCCCCTTCAAAAGGAATTCAAGTAGTGGCCAACTTCAACTTGTTAATTGATTACTGTGATTAAACATTAACTAAGGCTGTGGTCCAGTTCCTGGGGGCTACCTAAACTTTCTCAGGGGTGCTGCTGAGAAAAATTGGGAGCCTTCTACAATGACGTGGGTCCCATGGATTTTATACCAGAAGGTAATCTTAAAAATTTCAGTTGAGGATTTTTGGAAGATGGTGGTTTCATGGATATTATAGCACCAGCTAATGCTAAAAAAAATTAATTAAGGATCCAAAATATTTGAGATGCCTTCTAATGACATCACATGGAACAAAAAAACCCTATAGGGGAAATCTCCAGTCCCACACCACAGGCAACTGCTGAAATTTTGAGAGCAAAAAAGTAGGGGCTCCTATTTTTCAAGACAAGTTTCAAATTTATCCAGTAGCAGTTTTATCCTCATCTCATCGGCCCTTTCATTCCATAATTATAGATCCTGAAGCCTGCAGCATGAAACCACTTCCTAAGTATTCCGATGACATATTGTTGTTAGTGTGGTATCCTTTGGGTGGTTTGAGTCAATATAGCATATCTCCTTAGGTCAGCTATGTTGGTGAAAGCCACCGGAGTTCAAAAGGTTTTCCATATTTAAATGGATAAGCAAATATCCCAAATATATTATTGCATGGTGATCAATTTATTTGAGAGTGAATACCTAGGTTGCTTGGAACCCCATTAAATGATGTACACATTTTTTGTGAATTAAACATGAATTTTAATGGTATCAAAGTAGGTGTACCCTGCCTTATGACCTAAGAAGATTACAAAATAAAATGTTGAAGGAATGGGAATGGATGAAGAGGAAAGGAACCTCAACAAATATTTGTAAGTTTAGTTTTATAGTGCATAGCAAATTGATCTTGTGAAATTGCATATGGTAGGTATAGAAAATGTCTAATTTCTACAAGTTTAACCATACATGCCATCGAATTTTTTTATTGCTTCTATAGGCTATGTACATGGTTGGATCAATTAGTGATAGGCTGATAGCAATATAGCAGCAATATGAAATTTAAAGTAAAATAAAAATTGATTCTTGGTATATAGGAGACTATCATCTTTGTGGGAGAAAAAGATAGGTCATTTGGCTAATCTAGATATTCATTGTCATCTTTGTTGTTGATTCCCAACTCCTACCTAGACAATCATTTAAGTATCCCTATATACCTTGTTCTCTCCATAGGCAATTACATGGCAATTTATTTATTTTTGTTTGTTTTCTTTCATGTGTTGTTGCATATTCTAGAGGAGGAGGAGAGCGGTAAATGTGGGAAAAAAGTTCCATGTGTCGTAAAAGCTCATTTTATTTTCATCACCAATTTTGCCATCTTATCTCTTTGTTTAACAATATTGTTTCTATTTTAGTGTACACAACATGGAGTCTTGTTGTCCCCACACCCCTCTTAAAATTGTTTTTTGTATACAGGTCATGTAATTTAAAATAATGAAAATAGGGACATCTCGAATGTCCTTGTTTGTTTTGGGAACAACCTACAAAAATTCTAGCGGTTTCTATGATGTCCTAGGCTAGAATTTTGAGAAAAATTGGGGATGGTCAAGGGATGTCCCTTGCCATCCTACCATCTCGAAAATGCCATCTTGGACAAGGACTCTAAAAATGTTGATTTTTTTTTAATTGAAACTCTAATTTTGAGTCTTTCTATGAAGTTTGTTTGATGTGATTCCACATTTTGATTGTTCCCAAATAGTATTGTTACTTGGCTAAGTTGTTGGTTTTGGTTTGCATATTCAATTCATGGATCTAGCAACTTTTTTTGGGGTTTGGGTTTGTTTGTAGAAAAAACAAATAAAAATCTTATATATATTTGTAATTGAAAAGCAAGTATATTAGAGCCAATACATATTTCTTGATATTTTAAAGTACAAAAATGTTTATAATTTTTGTACAATATTAATAAAGTGAATATTATGGAAAGATTAAAGGCTTTTCATTTATGTCATTTTGATTGTGATCATGAATTAGTGTGGGCCCATTTTTCCTCGAGTCTTATACTATCTCAACTAATTATTACCTTTATTAGATTTCCCTCCTAATGGGTTTGAGTGGCTCAAAGTTTGGATCCAATTCTCGACCCCAAAGATGAACTTTTTTTGGTGGGCTATGTCAAAATAAGATTCTGATGGTTGACAATTTGATCTAGAGAGGTTTTCATGATTCCCAATGGATGTGTTCTCTATGAAAATGATGTTGAATCGGTGTTACACCTTTTCATTGACTACCTCTTTGCTTGGCATGCTTTCTATCTTTTGCTAGGAAAATTTGAACTCTATTGGGCCTCCCTTGATTCCATTCTCAATCTTGCCAGGGATTGTTCCTCTTCTTTTTTTGCATCCCCTGATCAAGTTGATTTAGTCTCTTACTCTACCTCATTTTTGTTGGGGTTTATGGTTAAATGCGAGAATTTTCAAAAATAGAAAAAGAAGTTGGGAGGAGGTGGGTTGGTGAACTCTTCATGCTATTTTGGAGAATGTGTCTATTGTTAAGCAGAAGGAGCCATTGCATCGTACATTGGGTAGCAATTTCAAGATTGCTATTGATGGGGGGACTATTCTTAACCCTTAGACCTCTATAAATGCCAAGTTGCTAAAAAGAAAAATGATCAAGTGGACATGTCCTAGAAGTGATTGGGTGAAGTTGAACTTTGATGGTGCCGCAAAAGGAAAGTCGTGTCTTGTTTGGGGGCGGGGGTGTGCGGAATCATTAGGGACAGTAAAGGGAGTTATGTGGTAGTTTATGTTGGGGGTATGGAGATTCAATCCAATAAAGTTGTGGAAGTGAAGGTGGCCTCTTGGAGCATTCTAGTTGCTAAGGACCTCAAGGTTTCACATCTTATTGTCGGAGATTCTCTTAATATAACCCACTCTTTAAATGCTATATCTTGTCATCCTCTTGGAATATTAGCAATATAATTGAAGATTCTGGTTGCTAAACTAGATAATTATGTTAATGTTAATCCTAGTAGCGTTGTGGAGGTTCTTAGAGATGAAGGTAAGTGGCCATTGGATGAGGGCCTCGTTGATGATTCGGGTGATAGGGCTAGGGACAAGGTTTTCTATTTTCTAGCACTGCTCAAACAATGAGAAAATTGAATCTAGATTCAAAGCCTTTAAGGCCTATTTCAATTTGTAACATAGTATCTAGAAATGGTTCAATGTTGAAAATGAAAGACCAAAGGAAAGGATTACTAAACATTATATTAAGGTCAATGCTGATTCAATGGAGCTGGAGGTGATGGTTAAATTCTCAAAGAAGAGTGGGACAAAGACCAATAGTGTTTTGTATGCTAAAATAGATGATCTTAAGATGAGAGTGGTGAAGGTGGAGAACAAATAGGATTTGTTGATGTTGTCCTTGAAGAGGGTTCCGGTTATTCTTTTATGCAAAACCACAATCAAGAATTATGTTGCAAGTGTTACAATGCTTCATGATAGTTTTCTCAAGAGGAAGAAGCCGATGGAGAATGAGGAGTTATCAACCTTGATAATGAGGTCTTAGAAGACCATCTAACTTTTCTTTGTGAAAGGTGGGAGGTGGTGAATGATCTGAAAAATATGTTTGCTATGCAATTTGTTTTGTTTTCCCTTGTGCTTTGTGCTCTGCTGTTAGTGTGCTTTTGGTCAAGTGTTACTTATTGTCTTTGTTGTTGTTTTTGGTGCGTGTGGTTTCCACTTCTTGTAGAGTCATGTCTCTTGTTCTTCTGTCTTTTTGGGTTCTCTCTTTTGATTTGTAGCCTATTGTAAAAGCGTTTGGGCCCTTTGAAAATCTCAAATTGTCCCTTAATAACAAAGTCTGTTAATAGATAATATAATCAAATTACAAATAAAGTTAATATAAAATATTAGATACTAATATATAATACTAGTTTTACTAATATATTATTAAATAAAATTAATATTAATAAATATTTATGTATTATTAATTTAAACAGTTAATTAACTTTAATTATTATTAACTTTAATAAAACATGATTTAACTAGATTATGATCAAATGATGGAGGGCAACAGATCACTTTGTTCGGGAAAGAGTAGGAGCTAATATGGAAAGAAATGTAAGTGTTTAGGCATATTCCTGCTTGGCTGAATTACGATAGGCTACTGTTTCCAAACCAAAGTTCGTTCCAGTTCCCTATGTATATAACTGTTTGGGTAAGAGTAGGAGCGAAGATGGAAAGGGATATGGAAGTGGTTTGGCATATTCCTGCTTGGCTGAATTAGGATAGGTGGTTGGTTCTGAACTGAAGCTAGTCCTGGTCCCCTATGTATATAACTATAAGGATATAGAAATAGGGCACTATTTCCGACCTCCACCTCACCACAAAGCCGCTTTGGACTGCATTGTACCTGCCTGCAAATGACTAAACTATGGTAGGGCTGTAGGGTACAGAAACCCTTGCAAAACACTGGAAATGATTAAAAAAGCGAAAGAAAAATAAAACAAATTTCAGTCAAGAAAAGTGTGGGTTGCATGCTGGAACTGGTGGATCTGCCCCAGTTCTGTCTGGGACGAACCTAGGTGAGCACACAGTCATATTTCCACACCCTACCAGGATCATAAAATTCACTGAATCAGAATCTGGATCCAGGGTCAAAATCAGCAGATCTGGTAACTTAGTTACTTGGGGCATAGGATTCTGAAATTGTGGGTTGCATGAATATCTATGGAACTCCATGAAACCTTTACCTTTATCTACAATCTTTGTTTTGTGAATTGTTGCTACATTTTTTATGAGTTTGAAATTGGTGCTGCATAGATCTGTTTGTGTTAAGTTCTGAACAAAGAGATTCTCTCCCTTGTCTTATACTTTTAGATGGTGCATTTGGTAGTTCATGAGTGAAAATAAGTTACATGAGCAGGGTATTGGTGCAAGTTGTGTCTTTGCTTATGTAGGGCATTCAGTTAGTAAAGTGGCTGGGAAGGAGACTGGAAAACAGTATGGTGAACGATTGGGAGTGAATGTAATATGGAAGAAATGCAAACATGATCACTTTGACAAATTATCTAGGAATTATTTTATTAGTTTAGTTCTATAGTCTGTTCAATGCCAAATGTGATGAAAATGGTAGAGCAAATAGATTTTGAAAAATTAAATCATTGCTACACAAAATACCAAAACGTAAAAGACTATTTGATTGAATTCTCCATGATGATTTTCAATACAATGCGCCATGGCTTTATAAACCTTTTATTTCCCAAAAACTAATAACTAAATATATTTATTATTAATAACTATTATCTAACTATCCTAACATTTATTTATAAATTAACTTCTACATGTTAATTTATTTACTATCATCTAATCTAATATCTATCTAATGATGTAATAAATCCAACAAAATGGTAGGGGTAGAAAATGTTAAATTTGTTAATTGAAATCCTCATCTGAAACTTTCTATTAACTCTATTGGATGCAATTCCACATTTTGGTTGTTTCTCAAATTAATTATTTGTTGGGCACAGGGTTATGAAATTTTGGATTGTGAGTCAGGAGATTTTTCGTAGCTATATGCAATTAAAATATCTATAGAATTCCTTCAAATCTTCACCCCTGCCTACAAACTTCTGTTTGCAAATTGTGTATACAATTTTTTCTGTGCATGGAAATTATGCTGCAAAGATAGATGTTCATGCAGAAGTCCTGAATAAAGGGACACCCTCCTTGGTCTAATGCTTTTAAATGATCTGAGTGTGAGGCACAACAGTAGAAGTTGTTTCAACAGACACCATAGAAAAGTAGCGTTGTCAAAATCCAATGTATAGTTGCTTAGGAAGTTGTTTCAACAGACATGTAGTTTCACAATTAAATCTCTAAGCTTGGTTTGGTTGTTTTTATTCAGTGTTTCAAGAGCCATGTTGTAGTTGCAAATATCAGCCTGAATACCTCTAATATGTAGGTGACAAGTAACAAGAAAATGATCTTCATCTTCTATTCCATTGAATTTTGCATAGCTTAGAAATTAATTTCTCACAAGGCATTTTTGGGAGTGTCCACCTACTTGTTTTTCTGTGTAGCTCGTATGAGTTATTTCTCAGTTTTTCTATCATAACTCTCTTCTGAAAGCTTGCAACCTTATATTGATAGGGCAGATATCCTAGTTTGGGAATTGATGATCTACTTATAATATATTAATAATATAGTTCTTTTTTAACTTTTATATATTAATCTTGCCAAAGCTTTTCAGATACTTTATCTTCTGTTGTATCTGAATTTTGCAGGCAATGCTATGTTTGAGTTTTATGCTACCAGAGAATGTTGCATTTAGAGATGAAAATATGTCTACATACTTAGAAGGCCAAGAGGATGAAGTTGAAAGTATCAATTCAGAAGCTTTTTTAAAGCGAGCACGGACAGATGTGGATTTGGTTTGACTACCATTCTGATATAACTGGTACTAATTTTGTCTACCCGCTCTGGATGTTTAATGTTTAACACTTCAAGATTTTGTTTATATAACATGGCAAATGGGGTTTTTTTGACTTTGATCCCTTTTAGGTTTGTTTGTTATTTTTCAGTAGAAATTAAGAAAATAGTTTTAGTTTTGTCAATTCTTCTAGCAATGTATTTTTGACGTATGGATCTGAACCTGATTTTGTGCTAGCAAGGTTGCTTATAAGTTGAATTTTCTGATGTCGCTTTCAGTTGCTTCCATCCCTAGGAGAGATCTTAATAATGTTTATGATTTACGCTCCTATGAAAATTTCAAAGTCTAATAAAAATTCAGTGAGTAGTGGCCTTCACACTTTTACAAAGATGACTCCTACTTAATCCTCGAAATTGTGAAAAACTAAAGGGTGTATTAGCCAGTCTATAACTTAATGGATGAAATGTTCCAATATGTGGAAGCAAGACAAAAGGGAGGCATATTAACACTAAGCAACAGTACAAAAAGCATTGCCAAAAGGACCAATTCAAATTAAATGTGCCGTAACTCTACAATGGTTTAGCCTAAATGCCTTAAGCACTTGAAAGTTGAAACCATCACTTAGCATTTATTGTTGAACTTAAAAGTTTTTTAATGCAAGTAGGGTTTTTATGATTCTGCCTGTGAGAATGCCTCGTACATAATGATTTAAAAGGTTACATGAGAAGTATAGCTCAGTATCTTAGTGACTTAAAAGCCATTTTCACCTTTTGATCCTTGATGCTATTTTTTAGAGAAGCATATGCAGTCTTAAGTGAATTAGAAGACATAAAAAGATAACTGGATTCACAAATACATGATCATTAACACATTTGAGATTTGGCCTATGAAAGAGGATTGCAATAGTTGCAATAATCTGTAAGTTAATCCTGTCTGCTTGATTTTTATTTTAATCTGTTTGAAGTCAACCTACAAATTAATTATGGACTAGAAGTTCGGGGTTATCTTCGCATGCCTTCTAACTATATGTTGCTAGTAATATGCTTTCAAAACCAGGTAGATGTAATTTGAAGCAACCAGTCTCATGTTTCCTTGATATTTATTTTAATTTGTTTTAGTCAACTTTCGCATGCCTTCTAACTATATGTTGCTAGTATTATGCTTTCAAAACCAGGTAGATGTAATTTGAAGCAACCAGTCTCATGTTTCCTTGATATTTATTTTAATTTTCTTTAGTCAACCTACAAATTGTTTTTGGACTAGAATTTTGGGGTTATCTTCGCATGCTTTTAAGTATGCGTTGCTAGTAATATGCTTCCAATTGGGTAGATGTAATTGAAGCAATCAGTCTCATGTTTCCGTATTGGAACTCAATGCTTGTCTCAGGCATTTACTTTTCTAAGAATTAAGATTGCCTTATATTATTTGCTTGTTTAGATGACATCCATTTGGTGGTAGTTAAGAGGTATGCTTTTAGGAATCAACTTGAATATATTTGATTCAAAGAACAAAGATTAAAATTGATTTATGCTTTTAGGAATCAATTTGAATATGTTTGATTCAAAGAACAAAGATTAAAATTGATTTAGTTCTTGGCATGCATATATCTTAGCTTTGTTGAGATGTGCTGACAGCCTGAGAATTGCTAAGCTTGGTGGGTGGAGAGCTCCAAAGCGGTTTATGAGAGTAAATTGATCTCAAAGGTGAGAGGTTCATTGCTCCCATAAAAAAGCCAACTAGAAAGGTAAAAGATAGATGTTCAAAGCATTTAATGGGAGTAAATTGATCTCAAAGGTGAGAGGTTCATTGTTCCCATAAAAAAGCCAACTAGAAAGGTAAAAGATAGATGTTCAAAGCATTTTAGGACCTTGTTTTTTACACAAGTGGGAAATACAGATATTATTTATAGAACATACATACTATATAAGGCATTCTACATTTTTGAGTTGCATCAAGCATTCACCAAACAATTAATCATAAAATTCATATTTTTCCATAAGTTGTGTTTTGCAACTAATTAAATTAGTGATTTAAAATGCAACTTCTTAGCATTTAATCAATAATAGTACTATGGCAAAATTAAATTTAAAAATTATATACATTTAGCATCCAATATTGTGCAAAGTTTTGTAATAACACAAGCCCTTATGCATGATTGGTTTGTGACAAAGTATCATTGGTGTGACAATTGCAAACTCAATATATAAGACAAGTAATCTCTAAACAACTTAGTAAGCCCTATTTGGTATAACAATGATCCTCCACTATGTAACTTGTCTTTGTTATGAAGTGGTTGGTCAATGCTTAAAGACCATCTAATATGCCTAGAAGGTTTTTGAATAATTGGCCTATAGCGGTTGCTATGATTGTTTCTTTTTGCAAGAACACTCATTTAAAAGCCCATCCCCATTCTAACCTAGTTTTTTTCCATCACCTCTCCTTCAAGAACTATAAAGCTTTGTATTTAATATTTTAAATAATTATGAAGTATTAATTAATTAGATAATAATTAAATATTAAATAATGATCAATAAAAATCATAGTAATTAATTATATAAATAATAATTGATTGAAAATAATTATGACAATAATAAAATATTATCTTGATATTCAAGAATACAATAAATTAAAATAAATATAAAACAAAACTAGATTTAAAATAATTTTTTATAAAGTTAATATTAAATATATATATATTTTTAAGCTAATAAAAATAGTTTTTCTCTTATTGATATTTATCTTTATAGAAGAGTTTTTTAAAATTATGGTGATCTAAATTTGAAATATAAAATATATTTTTTATAGTATTAATATTATGTTGATTATTGAAAATAAAAATAAATTAAATTAAAATATAGTTAATTAATTAATTGTTTTATAATTTTTAAAATTAAACAAGTGCCACTAGTGGCGAGTACTTGCTTATTTAAAGATTGTAATACAAGTATTTGTTGTGTAATTGATGGACGAGTCATAACAACAATTTAAAGGTAGACTACATAATAGTTTGAGATCAACAAATTATTGTAAATTGAATGTATCATGATTTTACTAAGTTTATGAATATTATAGTTGTTAGGGTTGCCTTTGACCTCAAATTTGATTCATACTAGATGCAACTATGAATGATATAGTTGAAGATGAGTTTAGAATAAATATTTATGAGGAAATGATTTTTTTCAAGAACTTTTGTAATTTGATTGGTTGATTTTGAGTTTGATGGCAAATAAAATAAAATAATTCCTCAATAGCTTTATTAAAACAAGTGCCATGTAGTGACGATAAATTATTTGCCAAATATCAATTTATGGCAAGTCAATAATAGTTTGAAATAATAGATTCTTGCAAGTCATATGTTTTGTAGCCACAGTGACAAGTATCTATTTTTGTATGATTGTAATACAAGTATTTGTTGCGTAGTTGATGGATGGATTATGACAACAATTTAAAGGTTGGCTACATAATAGTTTGAGATCAACACATTATTGCAAGTTGAATGTATTATTAATTGTTAGGGTTGATTTTGACCTCGAGCTTCATTCATACTAAACACAACCATGATTGACATAGTAGAAGTTGAGTTTGTTTATCAAATAAATATTTATAAAATATTGATGAGTAAATGATTTTTTTTCAAAACCTTTGTAATTTGATTGATTATGAAAAATTAAAACATAAACTTGTTGGCTCATAATGAATATAGATATGAATTTTAAATTTTAAAAATTCAAGATTAAATAATAAATATAATATGTTTATTTCGTTTTTTAATTTGTGTATTAAATTTTTATTTTTATTTTTTATAGTCAAGTGCTATCAAGGGGGATAGCGCCCATGTACATTAAAACCTTTTGGCAAGACCTGCCAGAATGCAATCAACTTGAAGAAAACAAGTTGCAGACGAACCCAAGCCAACTGAACCTCCTTACAATAGCAGGTAGTTGTAGATCACTGCCAAATTCCTTCCCACCTCCAGCACCTTCGCCAAGCTGCCTGCATTGAGCCACAAACGACCAGAGTCCATATATCTAGAGAAAGCATACAGATTGGAGTTCACAACCCCAACCCTGAACACTTCCCACACATTTTCCATGAAGCTCTCCATCGCCATCTTGAGTTGTTGTAATGCTTCAGCTTTATACACCTCACCTTTGTCCTCCTCGGTATCAAAGGTGTCAGGATCAAAGAAAATCCTCAGGTGGTTGACCAAACCGTTTGTAGCGAACACCAAAATTGCATTTGCCACAACAAGAGTGCTAGCAGGTGTCACAAACCCGTTGAACAACTGAACCGTCCTCTCCCGGGAGCCAATTACATCCACTAGAGGCCCAATCATAGTCTCATACACCTTCCCGTCGCACTAGTGACAATCCTCCTTAAGCACCCTCGACACCAAATCCACTATCGCCGCATCCACCTCTGTGCGATGGGAAGAGAAAGATCGTGCACATTGCACTGCGAGTGTCTCCTCAGAGCAGAGGCAACTTAGATCGAAAAAATGCACCATCTTAGCTCTCAACAATTCATGCTAGAGTCACAATTTTTTTTGAGTGTATAGAATACTAACGGGCAGATGTATAAATAGCAACTGAGCCGTAGCCCGTGACCGATAGCAAAGCAACATCCACCAGCGAAGTCAAGTGCCAAATCCAAACCAAATCCCAAGCACTGCCAGCACTTGCGAAAATGTGAAGCATGTATCAAGCCGCCCACTCACGGGCCCAAGGCAACATAGAGAATATCGGCTTGATTCCCAGAGAGGTCTTGATCAATGATATCTTGCAGTCTCGACCAACGACTTGAGGTAGAATACACAATCACCCGATCTTCTTGAGATACTCCCCAATTTGCCAAAAAATCAGCAGTTTTATTGGCTTCCCTATAAACATGTGCTAGGGAGAAGTTGTTAAGCTTTCCTAGGAGCTCCTTGATTGGTACAATCCAATTGCCAATTCTCTAGTTTGGCGATTTCCTTGATTTGATTGCTTGGGTGCATAATTGTGAATCACCCTCAATTTCCACCGAGTCTATGCCATTCTAGATGAACAGTGGTAAGCCCAACCACAAAGCCTCCATCTCAGCTATATTGTTAGTGCAAACACCCAAGTTCTTCGATGCAACCCAAACACACATTCTAGTTGAGTCTCTAATTATACAATCGGCCCTTGCTCGACCAGGATTGTCTTTGGCTGCCCCGTTAAAGTTTAGCTTCCATTTTAATCGAACCAAATGTAACCACTGCACTTCCTTCCTATTGACCTTGCTTGCCCTGAATGTCGTGGACTTAGGAATTTTGAGGTCCTTCCAGGGCCTTCTGAATCTCCTCATCCCATCTTGAGAATTTTGACTTAGAACCAATGTTGGTTCTATTATTTGTTGTCTCAACGATGGCACCTTGGATTTTTGCAATGAGTTGTTCGCAATTTAGGGATTCCTCCTTAAAGATTTGTCTATTCCTCTCCTTCCATATGTGCCAAACTATCAATGAAGGTGCCATTATCCAAATCCCGTACCAATATCCATTCTTGTTTGCTATTGGCCAGCTGTTTAAGAAATCCCAGAGCATAAAGTGTCTTGGACCCTAGTAGCGAAATATCCCCTACAACCATTCCCAACAAGATGCAGCCACATGACAAGTTAGAAATAAGTGATCCACCCCTTCCTCTGCTTGCTCATAAAGAACACATCTAGACGGGCCAACTATCCCAATTCTTTTCAATCTTTCACTTGTTAAGCAACGTTGGTGTAAGGCTACCCATAAAAAGCCCCTGCTTTGGGCAACACTTCACGCTTCCAGCTAAGGGTGGCCATCCAAGACTTCTCCTTTCCTTGTGCGATTTGAAGACGATAGCCCAATTTGGCCGAGTACTCACCAGATGCAGCCCCGCACCAGATTGTTGAATCCTCCCTATTGCTCAGGTTGACCATCTTGTTACTTAATTCCCGAGCCACAACTTCTTTCAATTCTTGTGGCAGTGGCAAAATGTCTGCTTCAATCCACCTGGTATGGCCGCCCAATGAGCTTCTTCCCGATGAATATAGTCTACCACCTTGTCACCAAACTCCGCCTATAGCTTACCCACGTATTAGTCTAGAGCAAATACCTCTGTCAGACTCTTATGGACATCCCATGAGTCCGTCCAAAACAATGCCTGCCTACCATTCCCGATTCTCCACGAGAGGTGACAAGTAATCAGGGACCTACAATTTGTTATATATTTCCATATTGTCAATCCCCCCTCAATGTTTGTTGCTGTTAAAATTCTTGATGGTTTCGAGTTATCCAAGTATTTTTCCTACAAGATATGACACCATAGCTTCTCGGGGCATTTGTACAACTTCCATTCAAGCTTGGCGCCCAAGGCAGTGTTTTGCAATCTAATCTTGCGCAAACTAGCCCCACCATCTTCTTTTGATTTACATGTTGTGTCCCATCCAATAAGCAGTATTTTCTTGTCGTTTTTCGAGCCTTCCCATAGGAACATTTTTAGAAATTTCTCCATGTCATTCTTTGCCTTTGCAAGGGCTTCATAGCATGACATTGTATAAATTGGAATCATTGAAAGGATCGCTTTTTCCATTGTAATTCTCCCAACCAATGTGAGTCAATTGTTCTTCCATGCCATTGCCTTGTTCCTACATTTGCCAACCACCTCCTCCTAGTGTTTAGCCTTGCACGCCCCTTCGAATATTTGCACACCAAGAAATTTTTTCGGAAGCTTCCCCACGTGGAACCCCAAGATTGCAGTGATGCTCTGCTACATAGGTAACCTTGTGTTGGAGAAGTAAACACATGACTTAGCCCTATTCATCTTTTGACCTGACTGTGCTTCATATTCAAAGAGCACCCCTTGATGCATCTGGCTTCCCTAATGCTAGCACTGAGCAAAGTGGTATCATCTGCGAATTGGGAATGAGTGACTAGATTGACATTTGGTGCCACCCTCACACCCTTCCAATCCATGCATTGGCTTTTGCTTTTGATGGCACAACTTAGAGATTCAACCATAATCACAAATAAGAATGATGATATAGGATCACCTTGTTTGAGGCCGTTAGTGGCCTGAAAAAAACCATGGAGAGTTTCGTTTACCGAGACCAAAAATCGGACAGTGGAAATGCAATGAGAGATAAGATCGCACCAGTGACTATCAAACCCCATCTTTTTCATGACCTTCAAAAGGAAGTTCCAACACACTTTATCATATGCCTTGTAGACATCCAATTTGATTATCATCCCTGCCTTCCTGCTTGACTTAAGAGTATGTACTGCCTCATTGATAAGCAGGATGTTATCTGTGATCTCCCGACCAGGGACAAACTTGTTCTGCTCTATGGATATTATCTTCCCAAATAACAATTTGAGTCTATTGGCAACCATTTTGGCAACCACCTTATAAATGGTGTTGCAAAGCGAGATGGGCTTATAATCGCTATAGGAACGACATCCAGGCTTTTTCAGAACCAAAACAATCATCGAATTGTTCAAATCCTTTACAAACCTCTTGGACTTACGGAAATCCTCAACTAGCCTCCAAAGATCATCCCCAACAAAGCTCCAACAAGTCTGGAAGAACCTTGCCGTGAACTCATCAGGTCTTGATGCTTTATCAAGGTGCAGCTGGAATAGAGCAGTCCTAACCTCTTCTTTAGAAATTGTTCCACACAACATTTTGTTATCCTCTTCACTTACCCGACTGCTTATCGATTCGAGGAAGCAACCGTCAACCTCCTGTTGTATCTAGCCTCCAAGTAGTTGTTTAAAGAAATCAACTGCAACCTTGCCTACCTCAGCCCCACCGTGCGCCGAGTGACCATTGATAGTCTGAATTTCTTCTATCTTATTCGCAACTCTCCTCACCAGCACCGATGCATGGAAGAATTTGGAGTTTGAATTACCCGCGCTTAGCCAAACCTCCCTTGATTTATCTCGCCAGTATATTTCCTCCCTCTTTAGGAGCTCAACTAGCATCGCTTTTAGCTCTTTCTCCTTGAGAAATTCCTCATTCCTCATGCCATCCCTAATAACCTTCTCATTGAGGGCTTCCAACTCACTTTCCACATTTGCTTTTTCCACAAAAATATTTTGAAACTTCTCCTTATTCCAATCTTTGAGCTTTTGCTTAATGACCTGAAGTTTCTTTACTAGTTTGAAACTAATTGAACCTCACATCTTAGCTTCCTTCCACTAGCTTTCCAGCAAGCCAGGTAGACTAGGATCCCGCCACCACATATTTTGAAATTTGAAACTTGTCTTCAATGTTTCCTTCCAACTAATTATGTTCAACACCACCGGGAAATGATTCAAGATGGAAACTGGCATTATGTTGGCCGACAACTGCATACTAGAATTGCACCAAAGAGGAGAGACTAGGAATCTATCCACTCTGTCAGCAATTGCAGTGAAGTCTTTGCGTCTATTGGTCCAAGTGAAGATTTCGTTTTCTGTTGGGCAGTCTTCCAAACCAGCCTTTGCCACAAAGCTCTTAAATTCCATGGTCACTTGCGAGATACTTCTAATGCCTCCACTCTTCTTAGACACTTCCAATATGGCATTAAAGTCACCGCCAATGATCAATTTGTCCCTTAGATGAGGACGGGCAAATCCCAGCACACAAATTCAAAGAGAGGCCTTATCCTCTGTTTTTATTGGCCCATAGATGCTAATGATCATGAAATGACAATTGAGGCCAAGTTCGTAAGCCTTCGCTGCCATCCAATTTGATGAAGAACTGATGACATCCACAGAGACCGTTGCCTCTTTCCACAAAATTCTTAAACCCCCCGCGGAGCCCCAAGAATCTTGAAAACACCCATTCTAGGAACAACAATATTTCAAAAAATTTGTCCCTTCTTCTCCAGAGAGTTTTGTTTCTTGTAATATTATGCTGCTTGTGCTTTTCTGAAGTTGACACCTCACTAGGCGTCGCTTGTCAGGGGCCTTTAGGCCCCTGACATTCCATGTTGTGATCTTCATTGTTTCCCAATGGAGGGACTTCCTCCCTTGGTACTTAGAAATTTGGTGATACTGGTGTACTTCTTTGCGGCAACCTCCTCTTCCCTCAACTGCTTGAAGGACTTCCTACCTCGGGGGTTGCCAGATGTGTCGACTTTGCCCAAACCCAGGGGTTTTACCACTGATTGAGAGATGCATCTGTCCTCAATAACATCCAGCTCATCATCCAGGTCAACATTTGAATCCATATCCTCACTTGCCAAGGAAGCATCCTCAACACCTACATTTTCCTTCAACTCACGACTCCTCACCAAGGGAGGAGACAACGGCTTGGTGTTATCCACACATTTTCCTTCTTGCACTAACTCAGAGGGATTAACCAAATCTGCCAAGGCCTCGCCACAATTCAAGGTAGCTCCCATTTGGGTATCTTTTTTAGCTGTAATGGTGAGGGTGGGCCTGGGAGCAGGAGAA
The DNA here is from genome assembly GCA_007115665.2 of Sequoiadendron giganteum. NCBI lineage: Eukaryota > Viridiplantae > Streptophyta > Pinopsida > Cupressales > Cupressaceae > Sequoiadendron > Sequoiadendron giganteum. The sequence continues at coordinate 649,060,156 of CM021103.1, read as the reverse complement.
GAGTCTTCCTCTTGTTGCTTCATTCTCCAAACTTCCTTCATTCCTTTGTTGCAATTTGTAGTCCTGTGGTCTCGCGTGCCACAATTAATGCAGTACACCTTTGTGTCCTCAATTTCAATCTCCTGTGACCATCGCTCCTCGTTTACCAGCAAGAAAATCCTTTGAGGGATGGTGTCAATCGCCACAATGTTCAATTTGGCATATTTGTAGAGATTACCATCAAGGATACCCATATCAATCTCCATTAGAGTTCCCAATGAGTGGCCAATTTTTTCTAAACAGTCTCCATTCTAGTATTCCATTGGAAGATTATAGAGTCTAACCCAAACCGGTTGGTCATATCGCCACATTTTTGTCAGATCGAAGTTCTAATTCCAGGGCTGCATGTACAGGGGTTTGCCATCCATGAACCATAGGTCACTCGCTTTTTTGTTTCCTCAATTGCAAAGACCACCAAAAAGAAGCCTTTCGACAAAAATCTAATTAGAAGTTTCGTTTCTCATTGCGCCTGAATCCATCTCTTAATCGAAGCTCGGTCAAGAGTTCTACCAACGAAACGACAGATGAAGGCAAAATCCCTAAGAATTGCCGCGTTGGCCTTGATTTCATTAGTGACATCGATCTCCAAAATTTCTTCAGCAGTCTTCTGGCTTGGGTTAGGGTTACCCTTCTCCGCCCAAGCCCGACTCACATCAGGCCTTTGAGCATTCCACACATTCCTCGCCTTTCATTTAATGCTCGATCTTCGGCTGGCCGACCTCTCCACCCATTCCTTTCGCCTTATGTATGTCTTTTGCCATGGTGTCATGGCTTGTCGTGCCCTAGCTTGTTGTTGCAGCAAAAGAGATTCAGGTGTATCATGTCTTTTGCGGATAGGTTCGCTTCCTTCCACAGGAGCTGCCTCTTGCCTCCAATAAATTGGATGGCACTTATCCACCCAACTCCCCCCTGAGAAGACCCACTCAGGAGTGTAGTCCTGACGCAGGTCCCCCCAACGCAATTTTGCTTTGACCTCGCCATCCTTCTCTACTTTAGCCTTTGCAGTCGCGCTACTCTGCAAGCCCGTTCTGCTTCGCACCATTTCTTTTACATATGAAAATATAAATATTAAGGTTTGGGCCTTGGTTGTTGGCACTACAGGCCAGAAGCCCCGCCAGTTCACTAAGGAGCCTCCCCTTAATACGAGGGTAAACAACAAACTCCATTGTTGACGCGGTAGAGAGTGACCCCGCGAGGTTTGAACCTTGGTTGTTGACTCTATAGGCAAGAAGCCCCACCATTTTACCAAAGGTTCGCCCCCGAACAAAAAAAGATATTAAGGTTTGGGCCTTGGTTGTTTGCATTACAGACAAGAAGCCCCACCAGTTCACCAAGGAGACTCCCTTTAACACCAGGGTAAGCAAACTCCATTATTAACACGGTGGAGAGTGACCCCGCGAGGTTTGAACCTTGGTTGTTGGCTTTACAAGCAAGAAGCCCCACCATTTCACCAAAGGGTCGCCCCTACTTAAAATATATATTAAGGTTTGGGCCTTGGTTGTTGGCACTACAAGAAAGAAACCCCACCACTTCACCAAGGAGCCTCCCCTTAACACCAGGGTAAGCAAACTCCATTGTTGATGCGGTAGAGAGCGAACCCGCGAGGTTTGAACCTTGGTTGTTGGCTCTACAGGCAAGAAGCCCCACCATTTCACCAAAGGGTCGCCCCTATTTGTGTATTAAAAATATATATATTTTTGATACATAAGAGAGGTATTTTATTAATTATAGTAACTGAGCTACAATCGTCTGCATAGCAAGAAATTTATATCATCAAAAGACTATAACCGATGTCATCAATTCACCATTTAAACTGGTCCATAAATCGGCTACCTAGTTATCAACAAAAGATATTATCAGCCGAAACCACAGAGCCATTACTAGCTATGCCCAAAATACTATCCGTCGAAACTATAGAGCCATTACTAGCTATCTCCAAAACACCAACAAGGCTACCAAAACAACAAGTTTTCCTTTAAGCCAAAAAAAACCTCAGCCCTTTAAGCAACTTATAGGAAACCATTTAATTTTGTAAAGTCCTCAAATTCTGTGAGCCATTCAACCTTTCCAACTGCCTGCAGCCCAAAGTATTTTTTCAAGAACTCGACAACCACCGCCACAATCATCCGGTGTCTCATAAGACCCGACCTACGTAAATCTAGAAGGAAAGGATAAATCTTCACCGTGTCCTCCTCACGAATCCTCTCCATGATGCGGGGCCTCAGACAACCCCTCCCTTCAATCACTATGCGCAATATGTCATCCATGCCTTCCACCAGGTCCTTTCTGAACAGTTTAAGCAACAATCCTTTTGCTTCCGCTTTGGTCACTTTATTGTCCAAAAGAGAAGCAAGGAAATGAGACGAGATTTTCAGATTATCTCTCCCATACTCTTTGCTCTCCAAATGATTCGAGCCCAATACCATCTTTACTGCTACCAACACTAAGGGATCATAATTGAGAAGGATATGCTTCAGCCTTTGATCGGTAATCACCTTGAAGGATGTTTTCCTTGCAAATGACTACAAGGAAATCAACGTGTCCACTCCGAACCTTGCTACGCCCTCCACCGATAGCTCAATGACGAATTTCAAACTTTTTGCCATCGTCGGCCCTGCACAGACCACTCCCAAGATGAATGCAAGCGGTCGTTTACTCCTCTTCGCACTTGCAAGAAAAAACATATCCGAATAACAAAATAAAGCACCCATAAATAAACTCTTTATTCTCGAGGCCACCACTACCAAATGCAATAGTACTCTGTCACGTGCAAGATGTCCTTGCCTTATGAAGGAGATCCGAAAGGTCGGATTTGCACTTATTTTTATGCATGAAAGAGGGAGTTGTAGCTAGCCTTCGTTAACCACCGTACGTTGATGAAAAGCCATTTCTCCCATCTTAAACCATTATCAAGCCAGTTTACTCCTGCCTTAACTCCACGTGCCTGCCTTCGTGGCTTAATTTGCCACCTCCCTCCGACAGCCTGGAGGGGCGCCCTCCCTTCCTCCCACGTGTATTAAAAATATTATTATAAATAAAAATTATAATTTTATAATTGTATATATTACATATATAAAATAATATTATCTAAATATATTATTAAACATTTAATAAAATATTTTAATTTTTTATATAATTATCATTAAAATAATTTTAATATATTTTCAATTAAGAATATAAATTTAGCTGAAATAAATAAATGTAATTTAAATAAATAAATAACATGTTTGTTTGATTTTATTTTTTATTTTTGTATTAATATTATTATTACAAACATAAATAGTTTCTAAAGATATATTTTTAATAATATATATAAAAACCATCAAGCGATATCCTTCTTGAGGTGTCTATTGCACTTTTATGTGAGTAATTGATTAAAAATAGATGCCTCTAGACGTCTTTTATATATATATATATATATATATATGCTAGTAGCATTCACAACACGACATGGAAGACACTATTATTAAGGTTAAGGTTAAGATTTAGGATACGATTTGGGTTAGGCATAAAATTTGGATTACAATTAGGGTTGGGGTCAATGTTAGTATTTAGATTATTGTTACCATTAAAAATACAATTAGAATTAACATTGAGGTGAGTTTTGGGGTCAGTATTAGTATTAGGGTTAGGGTTATGGTTAAGATTAGTGATAAGGTTAGAGATTGGGGATACAATTAGGGTTACGTTAAGGTTAGAGATAAAAATAGGATTAGGGTTGGGGTTAATGTTAGAGATAGGGTTAGGTTTAGGGATAGAATTAGAGATAAAATTAGGATTGTTTGTTGGGGTTTGTGTTAGGATTGGGGTTAGGGTTAGGGTTAGTGTTAGAATTAAGGTTATGGTCATGGTTAGAGATAGAATTAGGATTAAGGTTGGAGTTAACATTATGATTAGGGTGGTCCCCTCTTTTCGCTGTCGGTGCCCTTGTTGTGTGGTGGCTCCTCGCCCGTGGTGGCTGCTGGCGTTCTTCCCTTGCCCTGCTCGGTGGTTGCTCTCGAGCCTCCTTGGTCGGTGGTGTTGCGCAAGAAGAAGGGACTCCCCAAGTCCGTTGCTTCTTTGCATCCTGGGGTTCTGGATGCTGGCTCGATTCCCTCTAGTTCCTAGGCTGTGTCTTTTTCAGTTTCTTTGGTTTTCTATAGCTGTCGGTCAGCTGTTGCTGTAAATTCCTATAGTTAAAATCTGTTTTGTTCTATGTTGTCCTTTGGCCCTTTGGGCTCCTTGTGAAGGGTACAACACCCTATAAATGCTGCTTAACTTTTCAAAAACATTATGATTATGATTAGGGTTAGGGTTAGGTTGGGGTTTGAGATATTCTTTTAAGGGTAAAAGGTGTTGAGCCTATATATATTATTATAATAAAAGAGGTACATAAGTTTGTGAATCAAAACCTAATCAAATAGTTATTAGTAAGACATATGGTGTTTACAGAATGGCAAAAGTCTAGCCATACCCATACCATGCTAGATTTGGATTTACAAGTAGTGCAAAGCCATGATTGATAAACTATTTTAAACACTAGACCAGGTTTGCAACTGTGACCAACTTTGCAAAATCTAGACAAAAAAGTGACCAGAATGACATTAAATATTTACATCATGATTTAAGTCGTAGCCATAATTGTTTCTAATGCTTGATTGTCAGCCATGCATGTCAAAATAAATGCAAAGGATAAAAATTTACACCATGATTTAAGTCGTAGCCATAACTATTTCTAATGCTTGACTGCTAGCCATACACATCAAAATAAATGCAAAGGATAAAAATGTACTCGGACTCGATGCTACTATAGAATACCTGTCTCTCGACGTAATTATTAAAATTATGTAAAAGTTAATATATTGATATTATAATTGTACATTTTAAATTTATAAAATAATATTATATCAAGAATTTTTTTTAATATAAAAATATTAATTTTTAATTAAGAATAAAAAATTGATCATATATTTTTGCACTAAATTTATTTAAATTAAATAAATAAACTAATTATTGTAGACATTGATTATTTTTAGCAAATAAAAATAATAGAAAATACAACATTTAAAATAACCAATGTAGGATACTACAATGCTTATATTTTAGGATACTGCATGCATATATTATAGGATAATATATCTATATTTTAGGATATTGCATGCCTATATTTTAGGATATTGCATGGATGTATTATAGGATAATATATCTATATTTTAGGATATTGCATGCTTATATTCTAGCTTAATGGAAGGGAATAGAAGCTACATATTCTGTACAATTTAAATATATATTGTAATGTTAATATATAAATCAAAACTCATAATTTAAAATTCATTAATAATAAGTGTTAAGATTATGTAAATAATCTATTAATCATAATACTTGTAGAATAAAATCATAGTTACATGCATTTATTGATGCTCAATAAAACATAATAACACCTTATATTTATATTATTTAATCTATTATAAAAAATAAAATAATAATAATAATAACATGCAATATGTTGGCTCATAATAATAATAAGATATAAATTAAAATTTTAAAATTTTAAAATTGAAAATTAAATAAATATAATAACATGTTTGTTTTAATTTTTATATTGATAATATTATTATAAATATAATTACTTATTATTTATATATATATATATATATGTTGGTTCATGATAATTACAATATATGACATATTAATATAAATTATTAAAATTGTGTAAATGTTAATATATTGACTTTATAATTATACATTATACATTTTATATTTATAAAATATTATCTAAATACATTATAAAACATTTAATAATATTTTTTTTAAAACAAATTTTCAATTATTATGAAATTTTTTTTTGAGTGTAATTATTATATTATATTTTTTAATCTTGGAAAAACTTTACACCTTCAAATCCTCCTAAATGCAAAATAATAAAGAGAACAGTTTTTTATTAACTTATTTATTTATTTTTATTAATTTATTTACTTATTTAAATATTAAAATAAATAAGATAATAATATTGCACGGGATGATCTAGATCGTCGATTTGCATGGGATTCTTCAGCATTAGATACGTTGAGTAGGAAATTTTTGAGCATAGGATCACAAAGGTGGATTTGAGTAGTCAAACTACTCTTCTAGGTTGCAACCAATCTGCAACGAACTCCATCGTTGAATCTTGTGCTCAAAATTAATTCTTCTTCCTCTTTTTCTAACATCTCGCTAGAACTAACTTCACACTCCCCCAACAAATTATCTCACCATTCCTCCTTTCTCTTGTGGACTTGCGTCCACCATGTGTCGTCGTCCTATGCCAAATACTCCCTAGTCTCCTCCCCTCCTTCGTGGGATCTAACCCACCATAAGCCAACCACCTCCACCAATTTCCATTTGCAACATCCTCTACCATTTCCACATACAAATATGTAGCATCTACACATAATTTTGCAACTGCGTCTTCTACTTCCATTTTTGCAAACAAATTAAAATCTACATTTACCTCTTTCTTCTCCGCGACTGCAACATCATCCTTCACTGCGACATCTACCGCATCATCATTAGTTACAACGTTTCTTTCTTCACCCTTCGCTGCGACCACAACATCTTCATCATCTATTGCTATCTTCTCTTTGCTGCTCACTTCTTCATTTTCCTTCATCTTCTTATCTTCATATACATCTGTAAGGGTTGCTCTCATATTTTTCTTCTTCCGTCTTAGGCTCTAACACTCATTTCTTCCACTCTTCTTTTTGTTGTCCTCATTCTTCTTCTCACTTCTCTTTATTAATCTTCTCTCATCTTTTTCCATATTCTTCTCAAATACCTCTATCTTGGCTTGTATCTTCCCCACTTCTTCACAGACTATCTTTCCCATCTCTTCAATCTTTTCATTTTCTACTTCTTCCCAATATCGTTCTCAAAACAAAATTCACACAGATCTTTTCATGACACATCCCATCTTTAGTTGTTGTGATCTTCCACAACTCACATCACACGCTCTACAATTTGTAAAGACAAATTCCTTTGTGGCTTCCAACTCTCGATTGCTCAGGGTTTCTCTACCTGCAATAATCCCCACGAACTCTCCTCTATAGCCTTGTTCCTCTACTCCACTCATTGGTCCTGGCATAGGCTGTCTCACATTCGATACTCTACCTATGTGCTCATAACCTTTGGCTCTAATACCATTTGATGAAAAAAAATTCAACCTTCAAACCAAGTAAACAAAAATCAGCAACTCCCCCTATGTGCATCCAGGCTACAACTCAAATTGACAATTTCATTTGTCAGCTGAAACAAGTTCGAGATTTCACAATAAATAACTAATCTCAATTTTCCATTCAATTTTCAGGCAAACAATTGCATTATCATACAAACAAAATTCCATTCCAATTCCAATTTAAATTTCTTTCTCATTCATGACAAATAATTTTATACATTCTATGGGGTTGAATACAAAATCTAATTCCAATATGATTTTCTCAGTGTTCCTGCTCTTAGCCTACAATTGGTAGAGAAATTGATTTATGAGTTGATCAAATGAGAATATAGAATTATCGAGCAAGGAATAGTACCACTCAAGTGTTGTATCCTTGAGAGATTGAGGGAAAAGCTTAGCCATTAGAGCAACATGGTGGAAGAAATTTGTGCACATAACATTAAAGGTTGATACATGTGTTTGTAGATCTCCCTTACCACCATACTTTTCGAATTTATGGATCTCCATTCCTTGTGAGAAAGGAGTGCTCAAAATCGTCACCGATAGTGGGCTATGTAAAAAAAAGGTTGGAAGATAGGTTGGGTGGAGGCCTAGGAAAGGCTCGCCAACTAGTTTTGCATTTGAACCATATTCTGAAGAAGAGCATTCATAATAGGGTCGAGAGATGACAAAGGCCCAGTGGAACCTCTCCCAGAACCACTACCACTAGAACCAGCTCTGGAGCCACCTCTAAAGCCACCGTTGTGACCACTACCAGAGCCACCACCAGAACCATTGATGTGACCCCCACCAGAGCCACTACCATAACCTCTACTAGAGCCACCCCTGCCAGCATCGCTTGAGCTAGCAACACCACTACTACCAAAGCCACCACCACTCATCCCACCGGAGCCCCCACCACTAGGGGCGGTAGGAGGAGTGAAACTGAAACCAAGGGGTATCCTAATCGCCTTGACAATGTTAGGCTTTTGAGAAGCATAGGAATCACTGATTGAGGGGCATTTTTCGGCCACGCATATAGACGTGGTAGGCATCGAGACACCTATTTGCCTCTCATAAGTATCAAGCACCTCCCCTTGGGTAGTACCCGATCTAGTGCTATACGAAGGGATGTATGCTTCGGTTAGATCGGTGAGGCCGCCTAAGAACTCTATGCCCTTCCAATCTTTACCTAACCTGTATCTCACCTCGCTAGCAAGTCTAGCGGCTCTAGCCATATTCGGTGCTTTCTCCAAATGATTCATGAGGTCTAACAACCTCCTGTCTAGTGCCAAAAATTATTTTGCAGGAATATGCACAATGTCATCCTCGTCACAGATGAAGTTGTAGGAGATGCTAGAGGAGTGGGTGCACGAGTGGTCTCATCAATGAAACCCATCTCGTCTGTAAATCCTATAGAAAAGCCAATAGTAAGATCAGAAGTGACCTTCGTCTTTTCCATCGGTAAGCATCGTACACTTCTTCTAATAACGTACCCGGAGGTTGTAGACTGGGTTTTGATGCTCATAAAAACTCACAACATGCAAGTTTACGATGATCACCAAGTGCGAGGAAAAAGTCTCAACACGAAAAACGAATAGACGTTGTTCACGTCAAGTTCACCAAAATGTAGAAGGGGACCAACCACACCAAGGCTCTAGGTCAGGGAGATGCCAGAGCGGAGGGCTTCCTTAATCTACCTCAAGCTAGACAAGTGTTTTAGGTCAAGGATAGAGAATGCAGAAAACTCTCAAGTGCTTCTGTCACTCTACTAAATCGGGAGATTTGATGAGGCTAAATGAGTAGGTTTTTGGAACTCGAACTGTACCTCAGACAACTCTCTGCCAGAGGACAACATCGCGGGTCAGGAATGACACTCCGACGTGCTAGCGTCTCACTAGGGACGCTGGCGTTTGTATGGCCATAAGGTGTAAAAGTACAATGAAGCCCATACATGAACCTACTAACTACTTAGCGTTTAAGGTTTATAGCACTAATTGAGGTGATAATAAACAAAATAAACAAGATAACTAAAAAAGTAAGATAGAAGGTGGTAAAAGTGATGGTGTTGGAGATCAACTTACGAGAAGTCCAGCTCACCAGCAAGCTCCACCCGAACGTATACCTACACACAACCAAGAGAGGAAAAATGTTGGGGTTGTATAGGGGTTTGCCATAGTCAAACCCCTGCTTTGGTGTTTCCACCTCTACAAACAGCTAGAAAAGCCACGAGATAGAAAATTCGATGAAGAGAACAATAGAAAATCTATCGAACAATAACAATAACACAAAGCTATGTAAATTAAGAGACAATACCACCTTCTCAATCGAGGTGCTCTCAAGCACATAAAAGAGAATGCAAGCTTGGTAAGGTCTACGCTACCGCAACAACGAAGAAACAGTCTTGCAGGACACCAAGTCACAACTCCAATGGTGGCAAAGGTGCAACACAACAATGTAGAGAAGTTGCATATAAGCTCAAGGACTGTGAAGCAAGATCGAATTCGTGTGTAGAATCGTCAAGAAGACGAAATGGGATTGAAAAACATGCATTTGAAGAAGAATTGGGAGGGAAAGAGCTGTTCTCGGGTCGAAAAGAAGGTGTAGAGGTGTTACGCTTCATCGCCAATGGAGAACGTAACATCTTTGTGGATTCTAGAGGTAGGAATCTATCAAGGACGACAACACGCCGCACAGATGTCTACGTTTCATGTGTGCATCCCTAACATAAATTCCTCCATCGACACAAAGGACAAGGGCCAAATGGATGCATTGTAGATAGGTGATGTGGAATTTCTTAGTCGGGTTTGATTTTCTAAGGTGGAGGGATGTAAAAGGGGAATTTGCAAGAGGGGTGCAAATTCACTCCTATACAAGAATGTGGTGGGTAATATAGGAGGAGTTGAGGTGAGGGATATGAGTAGCTAAATAAAGTGGTGTGAAAGGAGGTTGCTTAAAATATGGTGATCAAAAGGAAATGAGGTGGAAGGGAGGGTGTAAGAAGAACAAGATTTTTGGGATAGGTGATGATAAGCAAAGGTAGGAGGAATACTAGTAAAAAGAGGGATATCATACAAATTATGAAAAGTGTCAAGGGAAAAAATAAAGAGGAGATAGGGACTTCAAAGTAAATGAGTGTGGAAGCACTAGGTAATATAAGGGAAATTTGTTGATAAGTATGAAAGTGAGGTGTAGGATGGGAAGTAGGTTGAAGAAGGGGAGAGATAGTGGTAGAAATGAGAGAAAAGGAGAAGGTGGAGGAAGATGCTTGGGAGTGGTGAGGGTGAAATTCTTCATAATTTTTCCTATTATCTTAAGGATGTCCATTCCATAAGTAGTAGATGCAAGGAGAGTGTGAATGACATTGAAGAGATGAAGGGTTTGTCCCATCTTCAATCCTCCCTACACCATCATAAATAAGTTAGAGCTTATGGGTGACTATTTGATGATTTTGTTGTTCTATTTTCTTAAAATTTCTATGTGTTATCCTTCATTTTTTATGTGTTTATGATATTGCAAGTAAATTGAGTGTACATGATTCAAGGTAAAAATAATAATGCAAGCTTAGAAAAGAATTATACCTTCCATGAATTTTGATGGCTCCAAAGTGATGTATTGATGTTGTAGTGGTATGTTGAGTTGCTCTTTAGATCCCAAATATGAAAACACATACTTTCATGTTTTCTCATATGGAAATTATTGCGGTTGGCATGAATTTATAGAGTTGAGTGGAGAGGAATGGAGGACTAGGATTTCATGAGAGGATTTTTTAATTTCAAATTGATAAGGAAGAGAATTAAATGCAGGTTGGTGGATGAATAGTTAGGATTGACTTGAGTAGATGGATTGTGAGGATTAAAAGTTAGTTTGAGTTTGGATTGAAGGTAGTTAGACATGGGTGGCTAGGATTGAGTATTAATTTTTTTGGATTTGATGAAGTAGAATTTAAAACTATTATTAAAGATGGCTAATTTATCAAATGCATGTAGATGTTAATTTAATTAAATAAGTGATTTATTTAATTAATTGGATGATGGAGAATGTTTTTGATTGATTAAGCAGGGAAAGTGCCTTGACCCATATAGAAAATTACAACAAACTATAGAACAACATCCAGTCAAAACAACACCAAGAGGAAGTAGACCAGAGAAACACTTCCCCCACCAATCAACCAAAAACTAACCTATGCCCTCCGCATCAAACATTATAGCCCTATCAATCATAACCAAAAATTATAACCAGTCCAACTTAAAATCCCACCACATAAGCAGGTTATAATCGCATAACCTTAAGATAGTGTCCAATCTAAAACCAAAATTCCTAACATAGATACATCTAGAGATATTAAAGTCCAGGCACCAACAACTTATATTAGCATTATAACATCCAAGATTAACAAAAACGGCCATAGTAGTAAAAGACAAATAATAAGAGGACCAGAGCCCAAGGATTAAGCATCCTTGATCAAATTCCAAGCCTTCAGCAGGTCTTCAACAGAGTCTTCAAACTTCTCTTTGGGATCCATCTTTCCAAACAACTCTACTTCATCATTTGTCGCCTTTTTTCTTTGCTACTTCTAAATTTTACCTTGACCTAAAACTGTGGCCATCACAACTTTTTTCATTATTGCATCCACCACCCTGCATAAGTTTTTAACAACATTTTCACGAGCTAGGAATTTGTTGTCCTTACCTTCCTCTTGCATCAATTTTTCTAGCATCTCCATCCTTTCCTCCACCCTTTGAATTCTAGCATTGTGAGAACTCGACACGTTCTCTTCGCCAGAGTTGTTGATCTCCATAACCTCAGTGTCATTGGTAGCATCTTCTTTTTCCTCTGCCCTATCATTGTCATCTTCATCCTCCTGCATCTCCTCTTGCTACGAATCCCCATCCTCATCCTCATTGCTAGTGTCTTCCTCATCTTTTGACTTCGACTCCTCCTCCTTAGTAGACTCACCCCCAAGGTTGCCTGAGATTTCCTCAGATGAGGATGCTTTATCTTCCCTAACCACCTTCTTCCCCTTACCATCCTGGGACTCAGTAGCACAATTTTCTTCCAAACTTTTAGACTTTTTGCTGCTATCAGACCCTTTTGACGCCGCCAACACAAGTCTGGTGGACCTTCTACCCACCGAAGTAGAACATTCAAGGTTGTTTTCCATGTCATTTAGAATCGTGATAGTGTTGGGATTAACCCCCAAAACACAAATCAACAATTTTATTTTTTGTTCACAGTAGGGACAATAGGCACCACACTCCATTTTTCTGGAGTAATTTTAAGTAGGTCCGACCACAAAGGGTCAACAGGATTGGGAGAAGTCTTAGCAAATTTTTTGGTCGGGGTGTGGGGAAGACTTTCTATAAGCTCGATTTTCACGGAGCTCTTGCGGGTAGGGTTTTCAAACAAATTAAGGAACAAATTTCTTCGTGGGGAAGTAGCTAAAACATATTTGCAGATAGCACGAATCAGTCCCTGGCGTAACGACAGGTTTGCGCCATTGGTTAGGCTTTGGCTTAGGGATGAAAAGAAGAAGAAAGGCAGATTTATCTTCTCAAGGTGTCTAATATGATTCAGGATTGGGAAGTGGTAGCCATGGACAGATTGGAACCAACCCTCAAGTGTAAAGTATGTCATAACAAAAAAACACACATTGTGGTATGGGGGGAAGCAAAACCCTAGAATAACCATTCTGGAATCTCTCAACTTTTTCTTTATCCTCAAAAAAATTCTTAATATAATCTTGGTACTTGCCATTACTTACCTTTGCCACCTTCTTCCCTTCATATGCCAACCTCTTTGCCTTAGCTATGAGCTTACCGTCCACCGTGAAATGAAGACCACCCAACTCCACTTCGTTGTCCTTCCAGGCGTTCACAAACTTGTAGCTCAACTGCTCATTATATCCTTCCATGGCTGCAAAATAAGGGGTAAAGCCAGCCTTCTCAAATAGACCCCACAGCTATGAATTCTTTCGCAGAGAATCATATTGACATGACTTTGTCCTCTTTTTGGGGCCTCCCATGGTGTTAGCCTTACTAGAGTAATTCTTAGGAAGGAGAAGAAACCCATCTTTTTGTCTTTCTTCGTTCACAATTGTGGCAACCAACAATTCAAAAATTTCAATATTGATGGAGAGAATGTTAGATGTTGAGCCTTGGATATTAATTAAATATAATTCATTTGATTGATTGGTGTTGACATGACAAGAATGTGGTTATGACAAGCTTAGTATGGTATTGAAAGTGAAAAAAGTGGTGATATTAGGCATAATGTTCTAGGACATGGTTAATTTTAGATGTCTACAGAACCACCAATTCCACTTTATTTTTCACAAAATTTCATACTCTTCTATCCTCCCATGACACCAAAATAAAAGGATAAATATAAAAAAAAAATTCAAGAGTCAAAATCCTTTTTATTCTACTCTTTGCCTACATAGTGACATTTTTACCAATCTCGATAGAATGGCGTTTGTGCAAATTTACCATAGAATTTTTGTATTCAGTAAGGCATTTACATTTTTACTTTATTATTTGATTCTCTTGCCACTTATACAAGCAAAAATATTTCATTCTTTACCGATCAAAAAAAAAATTATTTCATTCTTTTTTTTCTATTTCAACTTGACCTACAAAGATTCTTGAGATACTCCAGCCACCTTAGACACCATTTTTACCTACTCACAAACTTGTTTACATCATAACATTATGGTTTTATATCAATTTATATGATCTCTAATTCACTAGTCACATTATTGATTAAAGTTCTCCTTGACCCCACTAGATAGTCTATTATAATTACAAAGAATGATTTATTTATTGTAGCTACCATATTGTCTAATTCATGTGTTAGTGCCATGTTCACAATGATATCCTTTTGCAACTTTTGACCCTCTAGCAATAGCCTTTATACCCACACTTGCTTTGGGAATGTCTAGTTTTTAGGAAAATTGACGTATGCAACACTTTTTGGGATATAATGTCTGTTTGTAGAAAAATTGATGCATATGACAAATTTTGGGATTTATATCTCCCCAAGCTATTGGTGGATAATTCAACAATAATATTAAAAATTATTAGAGATGTGTGTGAAAATTATTATGTGTGTGAAATTTCAAAATTATGTCTCACTTTTGTAAAGGAAATGACCAACACACATATTTTATCAACTCGGAGCACCTAAAAGTGACAAATATGTTTTGAATAATGAAATGTGACACTCTTAGTATAGTTTATATTTATAATTTTTTTAATATTTTAAAAAATAATTGGATATATATTTTAAATTTAAGAGAATAATTTAATTACTATTTTAAAAAAAATTGATGTCAATGGGATGTAACAAAAAATAGAGTAATTTTTTTTCCACTTAACTAACTTGAATATCTAGTGCATGGAAAATAAATAAATAAAACTTAAATGAATAATTTTTAAATAATCTTTAAATCCAAATTTCTTCAATATTAATGAGATACAACCTTTTGCTTAAAAAACTTATCATAAAAAAAAAAAACTTTTGGAGAGAATTCTCTCCTCTAATGTGTCATATATAAGTACGAAGTAATTTCTGATGAACCTATTTTACCCATAACTATTTTGTTGGCCCAACATGTGACACAACTCTAAACTTTTGAACCTAGGTGCAAGATAGTTTGTGTCACTATAAAAATATTGGTCTAACAATGGGGAGATGTTCAATGAGAAAGCTACTACCCATATGTGTGGGTTCTCTCTTGGTTGCCTCAAGTGCTCCATTTATTTTTTTATTAAGTCCCTTTTTTATTTGATATTTGCCCCTTTTGACTATTAGAGGTGGATTATAAGGGTTTGAGAATGCGAATATTTATGTTTGGGTGGGAGTAGTTTTTAATTGTTGAAGTTGTTTGGCTAACAAATATTTTTTTGAGTGCATTGACTGACATTATAAGGGATATAGTTGTGATTATTTCTTAGTTGAATTTGGCAAAGTGGATAATCTTGTGGGTATGTGCAGGATCATCATGGAAAAAATAGGTCCTTAAGTGGCAATGAAAATTCAGAAAATCAGAGCTGGGCAACTTGACATAAAAATTTGAATAAGTTATCTATATTATTTCAAAAATATGTAAGAATAGAATCTGTGGCAAATTGAATGTAGTTTCTAAACTACTAGGTTAATTTTTGTAAAAAAAAATCTATTTGGTGAAAATTTGAAATTTCAATGCAGTAGTACTAAAATTTCAGGGAAAAACTAAAAAGTAGGTGTCTGTCTGACCACCCTAACCATAATAAAATCATAATATTTTTTTATAAAATTTTAGATATAAGTAGAGGACTCATGTCCGGATGTAATGCATATTTTTTTGTAATTTTTTTTCAAATAAATAATTAATTATGAATTTGTTATTACAACTTTTTAAAAATATTACAACTCGTATGTCTGACCACCTTAACTTGGTCAAAACTTAATGGAATTCATTTTTTTTTTTAATCCTATAGTATGCGAAGCATAGAATGTGACGCATGTTTTGGATTCAAAAAATGTGATACCGTTTGAAAGCTATAGATGTTTTTCTATCAGACTATCAATCAAGACTTTAGTCGTAATTCTAATAAAAAATAAATAATAATTATTTATTAGATTCTAAAAAAAATATAATTTATACTGGTAGAAATTTGAGAAGCTCCTTTACAAACCCTTTTCGTTTTATCAATTTTAGGTAAAATAAAAGTCATCAGCCACATGGGCGAAGTCTAGAAAAACAAGGTAAGTTGTTAAACACGTTTTACGTGTTGACTTTTAGGATTGGCAGGTCCGAACCAAATCCCGAGCCTAATACCAAGGCATTAAATTGTGTGTCAGAATATCGGATATCCGATTTGAATCCAATATCGCATTTGAATTCGATATATGATATCTTTTAGATCAGTTTTAAAACAATTTATACAATCTTTAATATATTATTTAAAAATGCAATTAAGTTTATAATTTAATATATATAATATCCAATAATGTTTATAATGTAATATATTTAATATACAATTTATGGTAATCTCTTACCGAATTATGTATTTAATATATAATATATTATTAAATGTATAATATTTAAATATTATTTCAATATTTTAGTTAATCTATAAATATTTTAATATTATTTCAATATTTCAGTTAATCCATAAGTAATTAAATATATATATTGCCAATTTATAAAATATTTAAATATTATCTCTTTCCCTCTCGCTCTCTCCACTTCTATCTCTCTCAAGTCTCTCACTCAATCACTCTCTCTCTCTCTCTCTCTCTCTCTCTCTATCTCTCTCTCTCTCCCTCAACTCTAAATCCTCTCTCCCTCTCCCTCTCCCACTCTCCCTCTCACTCTCTCACTCTCCCCTCTCCTTCTCACTCCCTCTCCTTCTATCTCTCCCTCTCCCTCTACCTCTCTCCCTCTCCCTCTCCATCTCTCCCTCTCACTATTTCACTCTCCCTCCCTCTCCCTCTCCCTCTCCCTCTCTCCCTCTCCCACTCTCCCTCTCACTCTC